>JAKCPI010003999.1:0-56554 GCA_023213315.1 Euborellia annulipes
TTTAAACCATTTGGATACCAAATGGCTTAAATAAGAATGCCAGGACCACCAATTGATATATTCATTAATAACGGCTATCGTTTAAAGTCTTAAATGACCTAAGTTGCCGAAAAGACTTGTGTGTGAGTGTGAGTGGGAAAAAAAGTGTGAGTGTTAAAAAAAAAATAAATAAATACAAAGTCATTATTATTTGTTCTCCACTGAATCTGTGAGACTTTGTTCAACCGAGCTGAAAAATCCAATCCGACTGTGATTGATACATAAAATATAAACATGTTGCATGACCTAACAAAAGAATCGATATGCATTTAATGCTTCATGTTTTTGTTCTCCAATTTATTCTCTGATGCATGCTGATGTTGATTTGGTTACTAACACACAAAACAACCATACTGCTTCATACTCTCTTTTTGCCTTTTTTTGTATTCTAATTGAGTTATATCTTAAATGAAAAACTAAATAATATTGCTCGGGTTTTAGGTTTATTGGACAATAATTTGAAATCGATTTTAATTCGTTGTGGAAAATGAAGAGCATTGCTATATAGCAATATATAGATGCAAAAACTATTCAATGGTGATGCTTTTAATTCTAATTGAAAGGAAAAAATTTAAGGGTAGGTTTAATGCAGTGGTTCTCAACCGGTGTGCTCCTGCATGCACCCAAGAGGGCCACGTGATTGGCTAAGTTATTTGGTACCCAAATGGACTGCCTGGTATCCGAACTCGCAACCCTTGGTAAAGAAGGCCAGTACGCTAGCAACTACACCAAGGCCCGAGGGCAAATTTACATATTAAACTTAATTTTTTTTTTTAATTCAAGAAGGGTGCCCCCTAGTGTTTAATGATGATTGGGAATTGTTGTTCATCATCTAGTGTTTAATGTTATTGCCGTGAAATTCAAAATGTTGGGAAACTCTGGTCTAATTTTATAGATATTTTATAATTTTTGAAAAACAATTATTTATTGTGGAGTAAATTTGTACATCATAGTGTTTTTAAGGGACTTTTTTGGCATCTGAGGCCATTCAATTGATTGGTATCCAATTTGATTGAAATAAATTTTTTCGCCTGGGTCAGGATGTGAACTCTTGACCACTAGGTCAAATTAATTAATAGGCAATAAAATTTGGAAATAAAATAGGCCCTTTTTTCCCAATTGACACAAATAGGTACAGTCTAATCACTTTTTACTTTCTCCTACTCTATATATGAAATATATAGAGAGAAAATATTGCGAACATGTCAAAAATTCGATGTCGGGATTTTGATGGATATTCATGTTTTTATTAATAATACTTCCATAAAAAATTTTTATTAAAATTTTTTTCTTTAATCTACAAAATATTTTTTTTTCATCATCTGGCAGCTTTTCTCGTCTTCTTCATCTCTTCTTCTTATCTTTATTATTATTATTATTATCATTTTTATAAGTTATTATTTCTTATTCTTATCATTTTTCAAACGTTGAAATTTTTTAAATTTAATTAATACTACAATTAAATGAAAAGTTGTAGGCCTACATTTTCGAAGAATTGAGACTGTGGTTAGAATATTTGAATTGTGCACATCATGTCGAATTTTTTTTCGCTCACTCACAGAGTTGGAACTATTTTAGAGTAGATTGCAAAAAACGAAAACGTGACTCGTCTATTTAATTGCTTTTTGTGTTTATAGATGTACAAATAAATTCTCTTAGCTGAATTCACTTCTTTTTAATGAAATTAATCGAATCAACCTCGATTTTTTTTAAAGCTTGTCTTAATATTTTAAGGTAAGTCATCTCAAAGAAATTTTTATAATAAAATATAATTCCGAATATTACAACATATTTTTTAATCTTTGAATATTTTCATTAGCGATTATATTAGCAAACCAATGAACAAATATAATGATTTTCATTTTAAATTTCTCCTTTTGCTTTTTATATTTTTTCTTTCTCAATTTCCAGCTGTTTTGAATGCTTTAAGAAATTCTGCAAAAGAGAGAATAGAAAAAAAATCATAAAAATGGCAGTTTAATTCAAGCTCAAGAGTGTTACTTTATATATAAGTAGGCATGTATAAAAAGGGCAGAAAAAAAGAAAGAGAGAAAAGTGAGTGTGCATATATACAAAATCTCCTCTGTACGTAGAATAAATTCCAGAGTGGAAGTACATTTGAAGAACGAGGGTTGCATATTTTTTATTTTATAACCAAAAAAAAAAAAAAAAAAAAATGAAGTCTCACAAATCAAGAATCTTCTTGACTCTTGGAATATTTTAAGGCTTTGGCAAGTGAAAAAATCAGGACTCAGAAATATTGAATAATAATTTAAAAAAAGGATTGTTCAAAAGTTTTTCATCAAAGTGAATTTATTCTAGTACGTATTTCTTTTTTGAATTTGCTCCGATCAGCGAAATTTGATAAAAATTTATTTTTTTTTCCAATTTTTATTTTTTTACTTACTAAGGAAAATTAACAATTCCTTATCAACTTTATTAAGGTTTGAATTATATTCAATAACTTTCATGCTCTTCGATTATATCTAAGTATAATTAAGTTTCGAAAACTTTCTCCATGAAATTTCGAGGCAAAGAAAAAATTTCACTCGGAACAAAATCAAAATATAATATTAAAACTTACAACTTAGATTTTCTTTATTTAAATAAAAATAACCTTCTTTTGGTGCCGTTAAGGTGCGTTAGAGGTTCCAGCAGCCACAATTTTGAAGCTATCGACCTCAAATTTTTTTTTAAATTAAAGCTATTTTTTTTAACTTAATTAAATGGCCGTCGGAAAACCATTTGGCCAATCGCAAAGTAAGTGTGTTTCATATATAGGAACCCTAGAAAAAAAAGTTTTTAGTCGAGGCATAAATCTGACTTCTTATTCTCCGAGATCCGTATGCACTGGTTATCACATTGTAAATGTGACCAGTGACTCTGGTCTCGGTTAAATTAAAGCTATTTAAAATATCTACAACTTATAGAAGCCGCCCACGGGGCTTGGAGTAGTTGGTAATGTGTCTACCTTCTATACCGAACGTCGCGGGTTCGGACCCCAGGCAGTCCGATAATTTTATTTAAGGCATTTGGCTACCAAATGGCTTAAATAAGAATGCTTGGACCCCCAATATGTACATTAATCAATAACGGGTATCGTTTAAGGTCTTAAATGGCCTAAGTCGCCGAAAAGACTGTGTGAATGTGAGTGTGAATGAGAAAAAAAATGTGAATGTTTAAAAAAAAAAAAAAAAAAAAAACTTATAGAAGCCATTTTTTTGATTTTTGAAAAAAAAAAACTTTTTTTTTAGATTAATCACATTAAATAAAAGATATTTTTAAAAAATTCGGTCTATATCTTATAGATAATTAAATTAGTAATCATTGTATTAAAGAATAATTAATTTTTTGCCTTTAATTAATTTACTGAAACCTAAACTTACTTGTAATAACTAGTTTTTTATTTAAATTAAACTTTCTAATCTGAATTTATTATGTTTACTTCCTTCTAAATATATAATTATAAACAAGGTCTATTCTATGCATTTTTTCGCAACATGCGAGATCTAAATTTGGCGCCAATACAGTATATATACATATTACATACATATCCCTGTGTGTGTATGTGTATGTTTTGGAGGAATATAAGGTGCGAGTATCCCTAAGCGTTGAAACAAAAATGACGATTGTATGAATATTTTTACTTTCTCTTACCTATGTATATATGTAATAATATATATATAGAGAGAAAGTATTGGATTCATGTCAAAAATTCGATGTCGAGATTTTGATGGATCTTCACGTTTTGAGGTCCCCTGAATCCAAAAAAGTGGTTTTCGCGACATGCTGTGTGTGTGTGTGTGTGTGTTCAATTTTAAGCATGAAGGAATTGAGCTATGAGGTTGAAATTTTATATTTAAATTAAACACCCCCCGGGACCGGGAAAATAAGCTTTTAATCAAAATCGGCTAAAGAGTACTAGTACTTTACTGATGAACTTTTTCTGTTTTTTTCGATTTTCTCAAAATTTGCTCCAACGATTTTTTTTTAAATTCAAAAATCAATTATTTTTTAGATGCTCTTTAAAATGTATATTCTCATTTTGCGATTGAAATCTTCTGAAGACCACTTTACTCCTGTATTTCATAGGGAAGATAGGAGAAATGGTTGTCATGGTTACAAAATATAAATATTTTCCCATACTTATAAATTTTACATCTTGAATTCATATGTTCCGTACTGTCGGGAACTAAATATATGTCGACACAAAAAATCTGGTGTGACAAGCACAATACACAACTTTCGATTACCGAAGGTAAGAGAAAGTTGTGTGCTGTGCGCCAGTCACACCAGATTTTTTTTGTTTCTTGCCATCAAAAAATATTAATTTAAAGTAGGATTTTCGTCGCAGCTCCACATGTCGCCTCATGTTTCTCATGGGCCTTACGCCGCCGCGCCTGATTATAAATAGTCTGAGAGAAGTGACGATTACAAATTAATTTAATTAGCAACGTTGACACAATATTTAGAAACCTTATAATTATAATATAGCTATTATAATTATTTTATATTAAAATATTAATGATGTAAATTCAATTAAGTAAACATATAATACATAAGCAAATAATGATATTAATAATTAACAGGACAGTTCATATAGTTAATTAAACTTAATAATGAACATATAAAAGTGAAACTTGGGCTAAAAAATAAGGTGTACTACAACATTTACTAACCTAGGTAGGGATCCCCACATAAATAAATTAGTCTTGCTGTATTTCTTCTGTCATTCTTCATTCAAATTTATAATTTACTATCCGATTTTAAATTGTGTTCTTGTTGAAGGTATATTTTCTTTGGCTGGAGATTATGTTTATTATTCATGCTAAGTAGACAGCCAGGATGAGAAATAAAACACTATTTTATTTCAATGTGCTCGACAACGATTCGGGTTGTAATCGCCTCCTTCCTCAGTATTGAGCAGTGTCATTTGTTGTGATATTTTTAACATTTAAATTACAATGTATATAATTCTATATAGCAAGAATACAAATGACACTTTATTGTTTGATTGTTATGATTTTAACGTTTTATTGAAATTAAATTTAACACTTTATGTACATTTCGGTATTGCTGCCATCATCAGAAGGGATCACCTCATGTCAATCACTTATGAAAATCGCCGAAATGTACATAATGTTAAATTTAATTTTAATTTCAATAAAACGTTAAACTGCTAATTTAATTTTAATTTTAACAAACCCTTGAAACATATAACCCAGAGTAAATTGTTTTGTTGATTTAGAATTTATCAAATTTCAGCAATATATATACATGGGCGTACCCAGCGAGGGGCAGTTGCCCCCCCCCCTAGAAGCAAGAAAAAAAATTAAATGCTTATAAAGTGATGAAATGAAACAAAATTAGGTAGGACGATGGCGACGGGGACTCGTTAGGACTCGAGGGTTTTTATGCCTTTAATTCGAAGGCTTTTTCCCTAAGTATATATATGAAAAAGCTATGTCACAATCTGGACGGCCATGGTCTGCCTCCCCCTGGACGACCATATTCTGCCCCCCTCTAGATTTGATCCTGGGTACGCCCTTGTATATACATATGTTCATGTTTCATTTTTGTTAATGATAACCCAAAATGTTCCTAAAAATTTCCTATTCTTTTTAATAATATAATTATGAATTTCTGCCTAAACAAAAGATAAGCAAAATAATTTTGTATAGTCCTAATAATGGTCTGTTTATTATATAAATAACAATATGCTTATTATAAAAAAATACTACTCTTTTACATAGCTATATTTTTTAATATAATATACAATATTCGAATCTTTTTGCAAAAAAGCAAGTAAAAAAATACCAAAACCATTCTTAGCGAGCATTATTCCCAAGCACTGGCTATATAAATGGTCGTCAATACTGGGCTTAACAATATGAAGGTGACGGAGTGCATTGCAAAATTAACAAAAGCCAAGAAGAGAAGAGCCCTTTTCTGTATAGAAGAGCTACAAGCCCCGAAGGGCTGCTCTTTCAATACAGTAGCATCGACAAATCAGAAGCCAAGCCTTTTTTGCCATCCAACCAACTCGACACTCATTCAGAGAAAAAAAAGCCGTCTTTTGAATGCGGTGAGAAATTCGGGAAAAAGGGCACAAAGAAAAGAAAAAAAAATTCTACGACGATGAAAGTGCGGGTTCAATCAAATTTTTACCAGCACTTTAATTTAAAACTTTCAATAAATTTAAATTGTAATAAATTAGATTATTAGTTCCAGTACCGGGATGCTCTTTAGGCACTCTAGGCACGTGCCTAAGGGCTGCGATATAGACGGGGCCCCAAAATTAAAAAATATTAAAAATATTTTTGTGTAAATATTAAATTTTTATTTAAAAAATATTTTCTTAGCCAAAATATACCAAATATATTCTATTATGTTTTTTTTTTCTCATTCACACTCAGACTCACACACACATTCACATAGTCTTTTCGGCAACTCAGGCCATATAGGAATTACGATTTTATTTTTAAATGGGTAGTGATAGTGGTTAGAACAAAAAATAATTTCATATACAATATCAAGGGGGGGGGGGGGCAAACATAAAATGTCTAGAGACCCCAGACGACTTTAATCCGCCACTGATTAGATTTAAGTTCAAGGGGATGCTTTACATCATTTTCTTTGACTGAACTAACCAAGACTGTTTAGCCTATATTTTTGTAAGCTGACCATAAATTTTGCTTGTTCATAAATTTTTTAAAATAACATTTCATATTTTGTTTGAAATCTTTAATTTGTATCGAGGCTCAAAGCCATTCTCCCTAAGGGCTAATTTCCATGAATATGTTGACTTTTATTTGCTTTCCGGGACTCCTAAATTCCCATCCATCTTCCAGGCGTCTATTTAGGATCCCTGGAATCCTCCAACCCTGAATGGAGGGCGTGTTAGAAGGGTTGGTGGCTTAAGGGAGGGTGGGAAATAAATTAACTGCTACCACAAAATGCTCTCGTTCTCTCGTGAATCTATTCCTCCCATACCAAATCCTCACCCCTTTCCACTACCGTCAGGGCTTTTTTTGGGTCATGGACCATCACATGTATAAAAGAAGTGGGGGTGGAGAGGGATTTATTCACATATCCGTAACTCTGATTAAACTATCAGAAAAAAAGATCATAAATTCGTATCCGGCAAGGTTTATTTTACTAAAAACCGAGTTAAACTATAATTTTTTATTCTAACAAATTTCAAATGTATATAATAAAGCCTATCTATCTATCGGAGTTAAAATTAGAAACTTTAACTACAATAATGATATTAATAATGCATAACATCCATACGATCTAGGAAGTTATAGTATGCAAGTACTATACTCGATATCAATATATCCATTAATCAGAGTTTAACTTTATTATCTGCTTACATATATTAATTTATAAATAGGTTTTTGATTATATTAAATACAATCTAATCTCTCTTTGAATAAATTAATGTATAAGTTAAATATAAGCCAATTAATTCAAAAAGATATTTAGGGTAAAAAAATATAGACAACTCAAGGTGATCAAAGCCCACCCATTTCCTCCCTTGATAATTATAGCTCCCCTAAGTGATAAAACGCCCTTAACATAATTATACCTCATAAGACAGAGGAGTTATTCAAGCCGCTAACTTTTTCGTGCATGCCTCCCTACCCGGCCACTATACAAACATGCATTGTAAGACGCTGTCACGTCAAAACAAAAGTGATAAAACAATATTATACACAGTAAAAATTTATTAAATTTTGTCCTTATCTTACTGTTAGAGATAGAAGTCTCGCCTGTTCTCAGGATTAGAAGTTCACTTTATGTCCTGACCATTAAATGATAATGACTACCATTTTAAATAAGGACTATATTTTTCTAGAAGGCCTCAGATACCGAAAAAGACCTGAAAAAAAAATGTGTTCATTAATTTATTTTTTTTTTTTTATTTGGTAGGCTAAAAGTTTTTATTCAAATGGTTGAATGAACCATTGATAAAAATTAATTTTTTTTTTTTTTTCAAACCGTTCATTGCTCTTTTGATAATATTTCTCATTAACGGAGCCCAGATGATAAATCAACTTCTATTCAACACACCATATTTGTATTTATCTTGTACTGTATATATAGAGTTTAATTAGAATATAAATCTATAAGTGCAAAATGTGTATATAGCTATAGGCCTATAGAAACTACTACATATATGATAAGCAATGAAAATGGCAGGTATAAACATCTTTGAAATTAATATTGTCAGATTTAGCGTATTTAGAAGTTAAAGCATTTGGAAAATGTTCCCATATGTTTAGAATTATTATGATTAACATAATATTAAATTACATAATCTATTATACTCCCTTCATTCACTTGACTCATTATTCAATTTGTATTAAGATATCTTCAAAAGTGATTATAATAAATTGCAACAAATGTGAAATTGAGAGTAATTCATCTAAAACAGCATTTTCCAAACTTTTTTTTCGATACTGGTTCTTCCATATTTTTTTTTTTTTTTTAGATTTTCAAAGAAAAAAATGTAGCTTTTATGATCAAGTAGCTATGCGTTGCATAAGTAGGGCTATTTTTGCATATTTTTTTGCCTAAAAAATGAGGTTTTTAAGTTAAGTTTTCGGGATTTTTTAATTTATTCTATTAGAGTTTTTCTTCCTGCACAAATCAACATCACATTTAGTCTGATCTGATTAGCCGTTAGAAATCTACAGGGGTTTAAACTTTCAAATTAGAATTTACCGCAGCGCGGTAAAATAAAATGATAGGAAAAAAATAAATGGTGAAATCTTTAGCTGAAAACTCATTCTTTCTAACCGTATATTCCCCATAATTATGCCTCTTAAGACAGAGGAGATATTCAAGCAGATTAACTTTCTCGTGCATGCCTCCCTAATCTGCCACTATAGACACATGATTAGTAAGACGTTGTCACGTCAAAAAATCATATTTTAACTTTCAAAATTTTTTTATTTATTATTATTCTAATTATTATAGAAATATGACTCTGCTTTTGCATATTTATTAATTGCATTATCAGAAAACATAGCATTAAATATTCAGAGGGGCCATACAATTTTCTAAAGCTTTTTATTAACTGTGAATTTGTATTCTTTTTTTGTTTTCCTAAAAATAAAAAAAAATCTTCTAGGATTGAATATATATTTTTCCTTTTTGGTGCTGACTGTTTTCGTTTTCATGTTGGTTATTTTTTTTTCCGAGAATGAATTTTCATCGAGTCGACTTAAGTCTAACCGACTTGCAGTTGTGAACTGGAAAGAGGAAAAGCGAAACGAAGTCATCGAATCCGACGTGGCCCACCCCCTTGATTGCAAGCAAGAACCCGATCCCCACGAAAAGCACCCCGAGGCCTCCATCTACCCGAAAAGCCACCATTCCACCCAAGAAGAACCAACAAGTCCAAGTCGCCGACGACTTTGCGGGCTGAAATTCGATAAGACAAAGTGTGATCTGATTACCCCCCTCTTCCCCCAACCTTGCTTCGACTTCGGGCTTCGCTCTTCCTCGCTCTTCTCTCCACCCAATGGCAAATTGCTTTAACAGTGAAGATGTTGCTTGCGTTTGTCTGTTTCTTGACGTGATCCTTGCACACTGACTTGATATACTTTCCCTGTTTCTCTTTCTCTTTCTCTCTCTCTCCCTCTTTCGTTATTCAATTTACTTAAAGAAATCATAAAAATCGCATTTCGAAAGCAACAGACGAAAAATATTAAAAACAAAGAAAGAAGAAAAAATTATTTATTTTTAATCAATTTAAAAAAAATGCCAGATTTTTTATTTCGTAACTTTTTCTGGAAGACAAATTATTTTTCAATATTATACAAAAAATCTTTAATATAATTTTTCTTTCGCTAATGTAAATTATTAATGAGAATTTATAATTACATGGATTTCGAGCTGTGGGTTTAACATCAATTTCATGATTGTGAAGGGTCAATAAAGTGCTGGAAGAGTTGAGTGTTATTAATCATCCTGAGTTTTTATGAACCCCAAACCACAAACTTCAACCACTAAAACAAAAAAAAAAAATAAAAAAAATCGGGATGATCATCGTACATTTTCTTTTATTTTTAAACTAGATATGATTATAACTAAATCTGCGTGACATCAAAATTTTTTTAATTTACGATACTAAAAAAATTGTTTTATAATTATTAATAGAAACTTTTTGTCATAAATATCATAAATATTTACTTTAACAATTTTCGGGATCTCTATAACTTAATATATTAATATTCAATTAATACTTTGATTGTTGGTGTTGGTCGAGGGTCTGGTGGTCTGGTGGAAAGGGAACCACACCGGTATGAATGGAGATCCTGGGTTTAATTTTTGGGGACTATGGGACATTTGCCCCAGCAACAAAAAAACATGCAAAAAATTT
The DNA here is from genome assembly GCA_023213315.1 of Euborellia annulipes. NCBI lineage: Eukaryota > Metazoa > Arthropoda > Insecta > Dermaptera > Anisolabididae > Euborellia > Euborellia annulipes. The sequence goes on from JAKCPI010003999.1 coordinate 10,433, forward strand.
AAGGCTTGAAGGTCCTGACTCGAGTCCAGGGGCAAAATTTTGCCCAATTAAAACACAAACTCATCTCCCAAATGGTCTTTATCTTAAACGACTGGCTAATTCACAATCTATTTTAGATTGATCAAGCAGCTCAAAAAATTTTTAAGTGAATAGAAAATATATAAATGTTAATTAATTAAATATATTTATACAATGTTGTTTTTATATATAAAAAAAAAACTTCGGACCTTTAAGATTTTGTTAGTAAAAGAATTTGATTTTCATTTTAACTGTGGTTTGTAAAAATTAAACGTTTCGGCCACTCATTCTGTGGCCTTCTTCAGGTACAATTCAGCTAAGATTATAAAAGGTTGTTGTCATGTAGGGTAATACGGGATAGGTTTGCATTTTGAAAGAAAATCCCAATTAATCTTCGTAAAACAATGTATAACAATGTGTAACGTAAAACAATTAATCTTTGCATAACAATGTAATGTGTATACAATGTCTATTTGGTGGGAATTTAAAAAGAATATTAAACATATTTATTTTATTTATTTGTTTAGAATACTGGTATTTAATATTAGCCGATTCGTCATTTTAGACAATAGGCCTAATGGCACCTCAACAAGCTCATGGTTAAAATCAGTTTGTGAGAACTACTCCATTAACAAATTTTACCCTCCCCTCCTCTATATCAACAGTGATTTTTTTTTTTTTTTTTTAATTTCTACATCTCTCAACAGAGACAAACTCCAACTACAGAGAGACGGAGGAGACATTGGCAATGTTTGAAAATTTTCATGGCAAGTGGGATTTGAACCCGAGTTGGATGGGCAACTCTAGATTCGTAATCCGCAGCTTATCCGATTAGCCACGAGCCTCCTCAGAGAATTTTGAAAATAATATGGTTTAATCTATCTATTTTTAGGTTATATTTGCTTTAAAAAATTGAAAAAAAAAAAAACAATTGCCAGTTAAAGTTTGTAAAACCAACAGAAATTTAAAAAATAATTTACCCTTGTTTGATTATTTCTTTCATTTCTGAGAATGAATATTTTATTTACCCCTCAAGCAAAGAAAAAATAACTAATTTTTTTTTAAATATGAAGATTGAAAAAACAAAGCTTACATTAATATTTTTTTCAATTGAGGTACAGTCTATCATTTTATCTGTCTAATACGAATTAAGTGAATGTAAATTCACATTCCTACCTTTTTTTTTCTCAAGAAAAAAATACTCTAGAAATTGAAAATACGGGGGGAACTTCGTAATAAAAAATTTATTATATCTTCAAATTAAGTGACTTAGCTCAGAGGTACGGTCTATTTAAAGTTTAAGTGAAAAAAAAAATTAATTAGTTAATATAATTAGAAGGTGAATTTAATTACAGGGCGTGGAAGATGAATCAATTTGATTTTCATTTCCGTTAGTAATCAGACTTAATCTTTCCGGAATCGTGCCGGGAGCTGTAAGGATTAGGATGAGGATATTTACCATCATGAAAAACAAATGAGAAATTTATTCTTGTGTAGTTTTACAAAAATGATTTTAATATTTAAAAGTTTAACAAAAATAATATTAATATGGATAATAAAAACAACTAAGCACTGACACTTCCTAAATTTACTGAGATCACCAACACCCCTGATAAAAACATATAGAGGTAAAAGAAAGTAAAAACAATAATTAATATTATTATATACTGTATAATTAGAGCAGGGGCGTCCGCAGGATTTTTTGCAGGGGGGGGGCAAGTCACTTCCAGATAAGTTAAAAAAAACGTACTTTGATATTAATAATGTTATACATCTCTTAGTATTTGAAGCTTTCTCACCGCGGCAAGGTGGATGTATAATGAGAAAGGTTTTTTAGCATTTTTTTTTTTTGTTTTATACATTTTTTTGAATCATTTTAATTTTCCAGGGGGGGCGGGGGCAAGTGCCTGGTTGCCCCCCCCCTGCGGACGCCCATGAATTAGAGATATTTTAAAAAATTGTATGTTGATAAAAAATAAATCTTTCTTTCGAACAAAGAATAACGTCGGTATTTATTAATAATTTGTTCAATGCCATTATTTCATGGCAGAAACTCTGGTGGGTGGCGCCGGAAAATCAGCGTGTGGAAGGTCCCTTGGTTGCCATCGTTACAAATGAATAAAATATTTATTCAACCCTAAATGGTCTCAGAAGCCGAAAAGGTAATTAAAAAAAAAAACAAATTCCAATATTTTCTATAACAATACATTTACTTAACTATTGATACCATAAAACAGGAAATTCCCTGAAATATAAAAAAAATATTCTACTCGGCATAATACCTACAGTGCATCTCGTAACTTCCTTTTCCCACAAAGTTTTGAAGAATGCTTGAACTGTTTCAAAAGAAATATAAAAAAATGACAAATAAAGCTTAGAAACAATTTAACAAGAATTTTAATTTGTTCCTTATCTACAAGTACCAGGTATCTAATAATTAATTTTTACTCGATAAATTGATGTTTTATGCCTGTGGAGATTTATTTATTTATTTATTTATTTTAAATTAAAATGTACATAGAGCCTGATGGCTCCTCATAGTGTACAAGTATTTGGAAAAATATTATTAAGCCAAGCGACGGCCAGACATCAACCATCGACACAAAGAGCATCACATCCGCCTGATGGTCAAGACCCGAAGCGTGAGGGAGATGCAACCAATTGGCGGACGAAAACGAGAGTGCCATCCAGATTATACAGCCAAATGGGCGCCACGAGACTACTGAACACCGGATAACAGGTCACCCTGCGAATGCCAGCAGGGAGCGAATTCCACAGCCTGCTGGCAGTGGCCGGGAATGATTTTGACACCAAAGCAGTCCGCTGCTCCGGACAAGCCAGCGCACATGACCGCGATGAAGCCCCCAAAGAAAGCGATTCCAAAAGATAAGAAGGAGATCCTGTATATAAAACTCTATGAATAAAGCATAAGTATCTGTGCTTGAGATAGGTCTGCAAGTCGGTTCCCAGAATTTCACGAGCCCGGGCAGAGACGTGGTCTCGTGGCCCTAGATCGAAAATATATCTTGCACAAGAATTGAACGCAACAGAAAGCCTGCGCAGACGCTGCGTCCAAATTAAAGAAGACCACGTCTCCGTATAGGAAATGGGGAAGCACAAGAGCCTTAACCAGTTTATGACGCACCCATATTGGTGTGAATGAAGCTAACCTGCGGAGAGGGTAAAGGGAGGCATATACTCTACGGCAGATCTGACTCACATGATCAGTCCACGTGAGTGTCCTATTGACCACGATGCCCAGATCTGTTACCCTATCAGAGTAAGGAATATCTCTCTCATAAACTCTAATCAAGGGCGGGCTCAGTCCGGGTAGTCGGGATGATAGCCAAATGGCTTGTGTTTTGGCCGGGTTCAGCTCAAGCCCATTCTCAGCCGCCCACTTCGCAATTCTGGTTATATCAGAATTAACCCTCCCCAAGTGTTGTAGATTTAATCAAGATTCGCAGAGACTTTGCAGCCAGGAGATTAAATAAAAAAATCTTTTATTTAATTTTTATTTGCAGACGTTTCGATCGCCAATCACGACCTTCATCAGGGCAAATATTGTCAATTATACACGATCTTAGGTATTTTAATATTCATTGCAATCAAATACAATTTCTTTTTACTTTGATATGTACTATTATCTTTTACATGCTGCTCGGAGGTCTCTTATTCAAAAATGCCCTAATTAAGGTCGTGATTGGCAACCGAAACGTCGGCAAATAAAAATTAAATAAAAGATTTTTTATTTAATCTCCTGGCTGCAAAGTCCCTGCAAATCCTAAGATTAATTTTTACAAATTTAATTTAATTTCCCTTTGTTTTTTATCTTTTTAATCATTTTCTTTGGGTTCATTGTGAGATTTATAAAAATTTTACAAAGGGAATAGAAATATTATATCCCTACTCAAGGGCTCATTCTTGTGAGTATGTAGATGTGTTCGAGTTATCCGAGCTAAGGCTTTAATTTATTCCAAACTACATATTTATGCTAGCTTTCACTCTGCTTTGATGCTTTTGTGGGTCCTCTTTAAACTAATAAGACCTACTGCCGTACCCGCATTAGGCGGTTTTAGGGTTTCTGAGCCGGAGGTGGAACCCCCTCTACTCCTCGTGAAAAAATACACAAATTCGATATTACGTACTTTTTTCCTTGAAATCAAGGATGAATATGTATATTTACATTAAAATACTAGTCATTTTACAAAGATAATATAAAAATACATTTTTTGGTATGGAGGGCCCCTTAATCCAGGGGCTCTATCTGTACGTAAAACCGTCACTGTAAGGTTAAAGGCTAATCACGAAGAAGAGGAAATAATATATTCTTTTTCTTTAATTCTTTAATCAATTAATATTTATTGTAATATAATAACGATTTGAATTGAGCTAATCACAGGGATCAAGCTGCTGACAAATAAATGTTCACATGAAGGATTATAGAGATTTCGTAAACAATCAGTTTCATAAATTATATAATAAACTTAAAATAATACAATATATTAATAATAATATTGTTATTATTATATTAAAAGCTTTCTCTCTTCTATTTGCACCGAATTAACTAATGAATTTGATTCAATTCCCGAGGGAATGCATAATTCGCTCGTTCGTTGCATTCTAACACAAAGATATCAATTTAAAGCCATGTGATTTTTCACATATGATCCACTTTGTCTAAAACATACATTTAATTGGCATGCAAACTGAGTGGAACTTTCATATTATTCTAAATATAATCTGGTTTTATGAAATTATTCAACAAATTATTAAATTAATAAATAATTTATTCGAATTGGCATCGGAAATGATTCTTCTCCAAATTAAATTTTATGGAATGCGACACCTCATTATCAGTTTTATAAAAATTAATAATAGTCCTATCATTGTCCGCTTTTGATTTGATCTCTAAATTTATTGCTCTAATCCAGCCAAAGGAGTCACTTAATTTATTGATTTAAAATTTCATCTCTCGTTTCTTTATAAAATTTGATTTTTTTACTTCCTATCTGCAAGGGCCATTTAGATAGAAATATAACTTTATTATACAATTTATAGATCTATGCTTTTTTAAATATTTATTTCTCCTGCCCAGCGTTTTGCAAATTAAGTATATTTTCATTTATCTATCTCATGGTGTAGACAAAGACGTAGACAATGTAGATAAATGTTCAATGCTGGTAAAGAATATTTCAATCTTTTCGTTGTCTTGGGTTAAGGCTCAAGACTCCCTTAAAAGTGCCCTGATTGTAGTGCACCTCAATTAAGTCCCCACATGGGAGCTAGAGCCTTAAGTATATGGTTTAATATACTCACAATTTGTTTTAATATTTTCTTCTATACCTATAAATACGCTTTAAAATTTCTTCCCAAGATTTAATATCCTATTTATTAATCCAATTAGAAATTCTCAAGGAGCTATTAAGGAAGTAATCTAGTCATTGAGATTTAAATAAAAGAATTCAATGCACACTAATTCGAGGTAGCCTAATTACCTACTTGTATCTTGGAGCCTCTCCTTTCAATGGCTTTTTTATTTATTATTAATATAAAAGCTTTATAGCTTTTGGTATCTCAAATTTATTAAAAAAATATAACTATATAATATAATATATATTTTCATTCTTCTTCAAAAGAACAACTCACTTCTCTCATAGAAGCTTTACCACTTCAAAATCCTTTTTTGAGTAGAATCAACATATCCAGTTCTGATCGGGTTAAGTGTCATTGATTTCTTTGTTTCATCTCAGCACTAAACAAAAAACAAAAAAAAAAACATCAATTTGGTCGTTCTCTCAAACAACGGAAAACTAATCCGATTTCATCTTTTCTCCCTTCTCAAAGCTTTCTGTTCTTTCCTTTCGTTTTTATTCTTTATGTTATTGTATTTTCTCAATATATAACGAAATGATGTCTAATATTGAATTTGGATCGAAAATAAAATTGAAGGGAAAATATATAATTTTAATTTGGGTACTCGTTTGGGGATTAGAATACAATATCCCCGCATATTGGTTGAGTTTTTCTTTTTAAAACTTTTTTTTTTTTATATTTTCCATTAATAATTTATTGGTTTTTGATTTCCTTATTAAAGGAGGAAGAGGGAATTTAAATCCCTATAAATTTAACAAGCTTATGGAAACTATTAGAGAGATTTGAGACCCATAATCATGGCTTTAAATTTGATAGTGATAAGGAAGGAGATAGCATAATGATGTAGCCTTTCATAAATAAGATCGAAATTCCATTAAGTAATAAATTAGCTAAGAACCAATTAGTTTTTGATAATACATTTATCTATTTACAAATAAACTTGAAAAAGGAGTTATAGGAAAGTAAAATTTCTTTTTATTTTAAATTAATCAAGAAAAAGTAGCCCTTGAGCCAAAGCTCAGTGGTAGAGTATCCGCCTGTTCTAGAGGTCAAGGGTTCGCATCCGTCTCATGGGACAAAAATTTATTTGAAATTAATTGACTACCAATAAATTGAAATAAATATAGAAGGTGTCTAAATAACCTCCCATGCCGAAAAATTTTGGCAACTGAGGGTATTTTATTTAAATTTTATTTGATAGCTAATATTAATTTATTGTACAGTATATTGTCCAAGTAACAAGGAAATTTAAAATATTTTTTTCACAATATAAAGCCATGTTCTCATTACTCGTGCTCGTGGTCAAATGGCTTGAGCTAGCCCTGCTTGTCAAGGAGGCTTGTTTGGCTCGTGCTCGTGCTATCATTGTTCATAAGACAACCAAGAAAACATAGATTTCTTTGTGGTGGATGACCACAGTTTTAAAAAGTAATAAGTAGGGAATTATATAGTGGAATTTAATGGACGACTTGGATGTTGAAAATGTTCATTTCGAGTCATTTTGCCGTATGTCCACTCCATATTAAGGAAATCACCCCGATTGATGATATATGAGTACCGCGAGCCTAAGGCTGAACGCACACCAATTGAGCAAAACGTTCTTGGACAAAACGTTTTGTCCAAGAGCAAAACGTTTCGCTCAATGCCAACGCACACCGATTAGGCAAAATGTTTTGCCATTGATCATTTTTGCCTAATCGGAGTGCGTTGGCATTTTTTTCTCAAATGCAGAACATTTCCAAAGCCAACGCACACCGATTGAGCAAAACGCTCAATGGCAAAACATTTTGTTCAATGATGTCGAATCATGCTTAATTGTGTTTTTCCTCCTCGGTATGCGTTGACCCATAGAAAAGCATTGAAAAAATGTTTTGTTCGAAAACGGTTTTGCTCAATTGGTGTGCTTTCAGCCTAAGTAAGACAAGTTTCCGTCCACAAGGCTAGTCTGGCTCGACGAGTACAGCGAGCATTTCCTTTGATGAACTGACAACAATGAGCCAGTGGAGCGGCTCGTGCTACCGTCCATATTACTCGCGAGCTACTCAAGCACGAGCACGAGTAGTGTGGACATAGCTTAAGACCATAGGCGTAGCCACGGGGGGTTTTGGGGGTTCAAACCCCCCCCCCATTGGACCCAAGCCATGACTAGATATTTAAGCTCTATAATGCAAAATACTTTTTCTCTCTATATATTTCATATATAGTGTAAGAGAAAGTAAAATATAATAATTTTCTCTAGCTTAAAAAAAAAAAAATCTGGTGTGACTGGCGCACAGCACACAACTTTCTCTTACCTTCGGTAATCGAAAGTTGTGTTCTGTGCTTGTCACACCAGATTTTTTGTGTCGACATAGATTTAGTTCCCGGCAGTAGGGAATATTTGAATTCAGATGTCAAATTTATAAGTATGGGAAAATATTTATATTTTGTAACCATGGCAACCATTTCTCCTATCTTTCCTATGAAGCACAAGAGTAAAGTGTGCTTCAAACAATTTTGAGGGCAAAACGAGAATATACATTTGAAAGAGCATCTAAAAAATAATTGATTTTTGAATTTTAATCAAAATCGTTAGAGCGAATTTTGAGAAAATCGAAAAAAACTGAAAAAGTACATCAGTAAAGTACTAGTACTCTTTGGCCGATTTTGATTAAAAGCTTATTTTTCCGGTCCCGGGAGGTGTTTAACTTAAATATAAAATTTCAACCTCATAGCTCAATTCCTTCATGCTTAAAATTGAACACACACACACCCACCCACACACACACACACACACACACACACACACACACACAGACAGACCATGTCGCGAAAACCACTTTTTTTGGATTCAGGGGACCTCAAAACGTGAAGATCCATCAAAATCTCGACATCGAATTTTTGACATGATCGCAATACTTTCTCTCTATATATATATTACATATATACATAGGTAAGAGAAAGTAAAAAATTAAATAAAACGCAAAAAATTCGAGAAAATTCAGAATTTTCCCATTGAAAAGAATTGATTTTTGTTATGCTTTATAAAAAATTAAAGCCGCGTAAAATTGATTAAATCTCGCAAATGAAAAAAAATCTGGTGTGACTGGCGCACAGCACACAACTTTCTCTTACCTTCGGTAATCGAAAGTTGTGTTCTGTGCTTGTCACACCAGATTTTTTGTGTCGACATAGATTTAGTTCCCGGCAGTAGGGAATATTTGAATTCAGATGTCAAATTTATAAGTATGGGAAAATATTTATATTTTGTAACCATGGCAACCATTTCTCCTATCTTTCCTATGAAGCACAAGAGTAAAGTGTGCTTCAAACAATTTTGAGGGCAAAACGAGAATATACATTTGAAAGAGCATCTAAAAAATAATTGATTTTTGAATTTTAATCAAAATCGTTAGAGCGAATTTTGAGAAAATCGAAAAAAACTGAAAAAGTACATCAGTAAAGTACTAGTACTCTTTGGCCGATTTTGATTAAAAGCTTATTTTTCCGGTCCCGGGGGTGTTTAACTTAAATATAAAATTTCAACCTCCTAGCTCAATTCCTTCATGCTTAAAATTGAACACACACACACCCACCCACACACACACACACCCACCCACACACAGACAGACCATGTCGCGAAAACCACTTTTTTGGATTCAGGGGACCTCAAAACGTGAAGATCCATCAAAATCTCGACATCGAATTTTTGACATGAATCCAATACTTTCTCTCTATATATATATTACATATATACATAGGTAAGAGAAAGTAATAATAAAAAATTATTATATAAATAAATTTTTTATTTTTTTTCTTAAAGAGGTCTGAGATAGGAGTCTGGTCAAGAGAAACACAAAGAGAGACACCCCGGTGCTTTAGGCCCATATACATAAAATTAAGAGATTTGCATTATTTATTGCCTGATACGAGTTGATTGAAAAATTGCGGCACTTAATTAAGAAAGGGCGGGCCCGAGCCACCTCGAGGGGGGGGTCCAGGGGGGGCGAAGCGAAGGTGGGGTAAGTGGTTAGTCATATATTTCATTAGACGCCCTATACCGCCCCATTAGTCGGGGGGGGGGGAGAAATAATCCTAAACCCACCCCATCAAAAATTTCTGGCTACGCCTATGCTTAAGACAAACACTGAAAAATCATAAAGCCCAATAATATCAAATAAAGTACTTATGGTTGTTCGGATAGTACATCGTAAGTCATAATAGAATCTAAATTTTTTTTTAAATAAAATTAAAAATTTGAATGCCAAAATTCCTTATTATAATTTAGTCGTGACCTATCATAGTTTATAATTGGATTAAGTTAATAATTTAATTACCAAAAATAATAAATGAATGACTTTCGACTTGAGCAGTATTTCACGTAATATAGATCTGGCACCATTGCATTCATCAACTATCTATTTTAAATCTTAAACGCCTTAAATTTTATTTTATTTAATATATTACAATGTTTAATGCAAATCAGTTTAAACACAATGGACGATTTGCGAGAAAAAATATTGTAAAATTGAAAAAAAAAATATATCTGACATAGAGATAAGACACTTATGTTATGCGACGTTGCCAGGCTGGTCTGACTCTCGAGAATTCATTATTTTTAAATATTAGCGACTGTCATTTTGGAGAATTTTTTTTGACTTTCTTGTTAAAATATCTTTAAAAGCGGTCGGCAGAAACTTTTGGTTTTATTTTTAACGTATTCCTCGGAAGTGAATTAATAAAATGTAAGTTTTTTTGTTTTTGTATCATTTGCACAGATGCCTATATAATTCGATATGTGTGAATTTCGTCGTTATTCCCCATAGGCTACATGTTAAATTTCAATTTTTTAAAAATTAATTACACGATAACCCTGTGTCAGATCTGCTTCAAAATTTTATTTTATACGTATTTGATAGTGATTAATAACATATTAAAAAATTAGCTTTTAATCAAGGAAAGTGCTTTAATGTCCGAACAACCTTAATTTATTATTTTAGTAATGTATAGAAAGATTTTTATTTCGAATCAAAAATTAACTTGACTGAAATAAGCCATTTCGTCGTTATACAATTTGTTAGAAACTTGTAAATAAAATTATAATAAAGAATAATAATTAAAGAACCATAAACTTATTAGCCTATAGTATAATTCTTTTAGACATTGAGATAAAAAAAGTATTCTTTAATTTAACTAAGAGAAAAAGAAAACGAACAAATAAATCAATTTAATTTATCAAAATATATGAAAAGTGAAGTGAAATAAATTCTCTGCCATTTATTTTCCATCTGGATCTAAAGTGTAGAAATGCTCAATTCGGATATTAAATTAAACGCCAGCGTATTTATAATTACCATAATAAATCAACTTAATTAATAAAATGTTTCCTCTTATGCTCTTTCTATGCATTTTCGAACGAAAGAATTATTATACATTTAATTTTCTTCCAAGGGTTAATATTTAGGCTATTATAATACGAAGTGGACATTAATCAATAAATAAATCACCTTTTTAAAATAGACAAGAAAATTTTATAAAAAAAATCGGAAATATTTATTTGCTTCAATTGTTTAATAGTTTTACGTTGTTTAATAGCGTGTCATGTGCCCTCGGACTTAGTGTAGTCGGTAACGTACCTACCTACTATACCGAATGTCGCGGGTGAAGTGAAGTGTGCATAAGCAAATCATTAATTAGCAAATTGGTTATATGTAAAGTATAAATATGTTAACTACTTATTATGCAAATATTATAGAATGCATAAATAGTTTTAATATTCTCAAATATTGAAATTCCATCCTTTTTGGAAGGATTGAAGGGGCCAACCAAGTAGGTTTTGAGGCCACCAATTTGACGCATAGCGTTTTGGTTGCCTATACTCAAGGCTCAACTTTCTAGGCAGATAATTGTGGCGCCCAAGGTACTCTTGTGCAAAAACTTCAACAACTGAAGATGATCCAATAAATACAGGCCTGTTCTACTTACTAGGCGGACTGCTCTTCCCGAGCAACATTTTGCTATCTTACCACTAAACTCGTTATGTGTAATCAAGGCCTTATAATATTTTTTTATTAAAAAAAAAATCCAAAATACAATTATTTTTCTCATTAAATTTCTAATAACCTTTATTATATATTTTAAACCAAATATTTTATATTTCTCACCAGGGGTAGATGTGTAGGAGTTATTTAAAAAAAAAAAATTACATTACTTTTAAATATTTTCTCTTTTCTTAGATTATTTAAACATATTTTATTTCATTCAACATAAAATGTACAAGAACTTAATTACTTTTTATTTCTTTACATTAAGAGTTGAAAATTTCTAAAATATAAATAATCTTTTTGCAGCTTAGTTGCTTATTTTTTTGAATTTATTGTACTATATTTAAAAATAATTAATGGATTGGATTTTGGAAATGAAGGGACTACTAATACCCAAAGGTAATTTGTATATAGGCCTACGCACTAGAGGACTAGAATGTTTATTTGGGCTTATGTACATGGATGGCTACTCTGGATTTAGAAGGTCTATACTAAATTCCAGTAAGAATTAAGCTTATACCCTCGAGTAGAGAAGTGTCGAAGGTAAATACAAAATTGTAATCAATAGTAGAAATGATAAAAAAGTTTAGAGCATTTTAACCGTAAGTTGTTGAGATATTTTTTATGAGTTCAGATCCTAAAAGACGTATAACACTTATTTATTTATTTTTTTTTATTTTTTTCAGCCAATGAAGAGTTCATATTTTTAAAATTAATTGGTAGCCAATAGGATTTTAATTTTTTTTTTAACTAAATAAAAATCTATTTTCTATTTAAATCAAATTATTGAGATGGTTCAGTGAGAAGAAATTAGCTTCTCGTGCCTGGGGTCATAGGTTCGCTTCCCGTCCCAAGCCTGAATAATACATTTCATTTGAATTGGCTAACAATAAATTTGGAATAAATAGGAATGGAATCTAAATGGCCTTAGATGCTGAAAAAGGACTTAAAATAATAGGCCTATACATATTTCCTTGTTAGTGTCCGAAATGCAGGGCCGGCGCTACCGGGGGTGCAACCCGTGCGGCAGAAAAGGGGGGGGGGCAAGGTGGGCGGTTTTTTTAATTCCAAATAACTTTTGTGATGAGGAAATGTTTTAGAATCAGTATTTGGTATTTCTGTCTACATGTATACAGTATCTTAACCTACTGTAAATTTAAAATTACAATAGTGTACACTGAAAAAGCAATATATTTATAGTTAATAGATTTTATTTAATGCAAAGAAATCCTTGACATAATAATGGCGAAATAAAAAGTCGGTTCAATACTAATATTTGATATTTTTTTATTAAATATAATATATGACTAGCTAAAATATAGATATATTAATAGTTAAGATGCCTCTATTTGAATCAGTTACAATAATTTTATTCTCATATCCCTTTTGCAAAAGCGGCTCAACCCTAGATATATTAATAGTTAAGATGCCAATATTTAAACCGAGCATCACTAAAGTTTATTATTAAGATAATGATATTTGAATTAAATGGTCGAATCCTCAAATTTAATAATACAGTACTTATATAAAATATTTATTTATTTTAGTCAAAATTTTTTTATTTTAAGAAAAATCTACATATTTTTGGATAGAAGAATAATATATTAATATCGAACAGAAGCTATATTAAAATTAAAAACTTGAGTAGTTAAGTTAAATATTCAATAGGTTATATTAAAAAATTAAAAATTTCAATGAATTACTAAACTATATGAAGGAACTTTTGTGGTTATTATTATTATTACGGGAGGTTTTAATTATAGACCACATTAGTATTAATTATTAATTAAAAATAAATATTGTAAAACGTCCCAACTGATTATTCTGCATTCATTTTCAAGTGCACAGGACTTGAAAACGACTGCAGAATAAGCAGTTGGGACGTTTTACAATATTTATTTTTAATTAATAATTAATACTAATGTGGTCTATAATTAAAACCTCCCGTAATATCTGAAGGAAGTAATTTAAAACAATAAGTTTACATTTATTATAATTTTTTATTATTATGGATTAAATTATATAATACAATTTTAATTACATACCAGTAATTATACAATAATATCGCAGAAATGAAGAGGAAGGAATGCAGTCAGAAAGAAAAGCTTTAATATCAAATCAAACTCCTTTATAACAAATGGTTTCTGCCAATTTTTGGGGCATTTTTTATAAAGGAGTTTGATTTGATATTAAAGGTTTTCTTTCTGGATGCATTCCTTCCTCTTCATTTCTGCGATTTAATTATACAAAGATATTTATTGTTTTGAAAATAGTACGTAATAATAATATCACATAAATAACTTTGGCACTGTGTTGAAAGTTCTTTTTTAACTTCATATATTGTTAAAATTGCTCGTCCTATTGCATTTTCTTCTAAAACTTGTTTTAAATTGATATGATTTTTTTCAAAAACCGTAGCTTTTTTTGCAGGTGATTCCCAACTGAAATCGCTTTCATCAAATTCTAATAATTCATATTTGCTATCTATTTCTTTTTTGTTTACATCTTTTAATTCTTCTACTGCAGATAAAATTGGTGAAATACTTGTTATGACAAGCGGTGATGAATTAGAAGTTGAAGATTCCAAAGAAACAGTATTAGCAGCAATCTGTAATTTAGAGAATTGATTTAAAATTAAAAGTTTCAGTTGTATGCACTCACATTTTTTATATTCATATGTACAAAAAAAAATCGGTTATTATATTTTTGTAAAAATTGGAAAATAATTAAAAAGTGAAATTGATTTAATAGTAATTATAGTTTTGTATACCAGTATAATTATATGGTATGTTAGCGAGGCGAATAGCTGAATCAGTATGTAGTAGAAAATAAAAGGTCGAGCAGCTATGTTAATTTCTTTATTTAAGAACCCACAGCGACGTTTCGGTCGACTATGCGACTATCTTCATGAATGTCTTTCAAAGAACTTGAGAGGTTTTTCTTTTGACTGAACTCTAGCCATGAAGATAGTCGCATAGTCGACCGAAGCGTCGCTGTGGGTTCTTAAATAAAGAAATTAACATAGCTGCTCGAACTTTTATTTTCTACTAAAATTATATGATGTCCAGTTTATTACATTTTATTTAAAAATAAATATTTATTTAAAAATAAATATTAACAAGTGCCTATAAAATTTCCAGAAATTTTTAAATAAAATAATTTTATTTAAAATAACCTTGCAACGTAATTATTTATTTTTTTAAAATATTAATTAATTTAAATTTATATCTAAAAAAAGCTGACTAAATTTTTAAAATGGTTGTATTAAATGTCTATGATGATATGAGTATACTAAATAATTTGTAATAAAATTTAAATATATGTGACCGTCCACTTGAAAAGTTACCAAATCTATACTGGGCTAAATTTTCAGGAGAGCCGATTAGAAAAAGTTTTTTTTTATTATTGATTTCGATTCTCTAGTTCTTCATCTTATATGATGAAATATTCGATCCATCAGAATATATTTATTTTATTTAAAAAATATGAAAAAACAAGACTTTAAACTCATTTTTCTCAAAACTAGGTTTAAAAATTCATATCTTCCAAACAAAAAATGATACAAACATTCTAAAAATGCCGACTTGCTGGGCAGGGTGTGTTCCTTACAGAAAGCATAAAAACTCTATTTGGACCCCGGTGAAGATTTGGTACCTTTTCATGAGGACATATATATATCTCAGATAGATAATTGAATATGTTAGCTTATCAAAAAACAAGTAAAAATATTGAAGAATGGAAAACATACATACCGTATTCATAATACTTCTTTCGAAGAATCAACCTTAACCCCACTTTTGGGAATATCGTTTCGAGTTCTTTTTTTCACTGTTTAAAAGAGCATAAAGAATGCTTAGGCTTGTAATCCCATTTTCTGTAGAAAATAAATTCAAAATTAGATAAGAAATTTAGAAAAAGTCACCGCTATATAGATAGCTAATAATTAATGCCGCTAATACAACAGTATTCAGTTGATATGAATTTTTACTTACCATTTAAGGTTTCGCTAATATTTGATAGTCCCCAATCTTCTAGAAGATCATCTAATTCCATCCTATTGTTTGATGAGATTGTGCCTATTATAAATAAGCGAAATGCACAGTTGAGATATAAAATAATAATATATTGATGAAAGCGTTTATATCATGTAAAAATGGCTGCTCTGGAAATAACTGCTTTCCGACCATGTTTCCGGCTGCTTCAAACTAGTAGAGGAAGGGAGCTGGAAGGGAGGTGTTTTAATTTCACTTTTCTCTGCTAGGGGCGCACTTGTCACTTTTAAATAAATTTGATATCTTAACTATTAATATATTGATACTTGCGAGAAATTTTAGTAAATTTACTATCAAAAAATATTGTTTTGGATTAAACCGCAGCTTTTATTTAAACCAAACAAAATGTATGTTTTATTTTAAGTGACATTTAATTAAATAGAATAAATTACTCAAATAAATTTTTTGCTTATATTAAATACTTTAAAATTTTGTCACTATTAATAATATGTCGACGTATATTTATTATAAATAAAATATCTTTAATACAAATATATTTTACTAAAAATGCCCAACTCTTTCAATATATTAATATTAAAGAAATTTTTTTTACTGTGTACAAGAACTGTTGACACAATTTGTCTATAAAATATTTTTTATTTGTAAATAACACCAGTAAACTAATAACTGCTATGTTTGATGTTTCTAATTGTTATTTTATCCTATCTTTGTTACTTCCTAGTACTATTATGCTGATTTCCGAGGCGGGAGGAGCAAGGTATGGGAGGGGGGGGGGGCGCCAAACAAATGTTTTGCACGGGGCGGCAAAGTGAGTTGCGCCGGTACTGCCGAAATGTAATATTCTTTAAAATACAATAATTTACACAATTACTTTATAACATGTATGCACTTTTAGGTGAGTTTATAATGCTGACTGGCCTTCATATTTTTACTATTATTGCATTATTATTATTCTTGAAAAAAAAAAAAAAAAAAAAACTCGAATCCAGTCAGTAAAAGAAGAAATATGAGAAACCTCAATTAGTCAATATGAAGAGGAGTTAGACATCAAATAAGAAAAATCGATGTATTACGAACATTAGGAAAAAAATAATCGTCTCATTCTTTTCCTTATTTTCTCGCTTGGAAGAGGCAAAATTTCTTGTGTCAAAATTATCAAAAGCGAGAGATTTTACTTGAAGTTAAGAATTATAACTCAACTTCTTGATCGAATTAAAAATTTTTTTATTTTCAATAATAATTTTTTTAACAAGTAGTAAAGACAGCCGAAGGCAGGGGGCTGCACCCCTGGACCTCTTTGTTCGCCGAGGCCGCCGAGGGCGAGCAATTCCAAAGTTTTAAAATTTTAAATTTCCCTCTCTGACTTGAAGTTTTAAATTTTCCTTTCTGATTTAAAGTTTAAATTTCCCTCTCTGATTTAAAGTTTTCATCTATGGCCATTTAGACCTCTTTCCTATTTATTTAAATTGATTGGTAACAAATTCAATTGAAATTAAAGCCCGGAAATCATAATTTCTTTAGATTACTAGTTTTTATAACATTGTGAATTTCTTCTCGGGGGGGGGGGGGCGATCGTCCCCCTCGCCCCCCCCCCTTTAATCCGCCCCTGGTCAAAGGGTGGGGGGTTTTACTTCTTTTTTAACTTAAAAAGATAATCAGAAGAGAACATCTCTAGACCCGTTAGTATTTAAATTAATTATGAAAATAAAATATCTCTTTTTTAATTAAAAATAATTTAAATTTTATTTGTATTTTTGACGATCCTCAAACCAACTATACGAGTATACTGAAAATGTAATAGCGGTTGAAAGAGAGATTAGATTATCTTTTTCCTTTTAGTATAGATTTATATAAACAAGTTATATCTAAACATCTTTGCTATTTTTATTATCTTTTCAAAGGTACTTCACAAACCTTTTATTTTAATAGTAAAAAGCCAATACAAAAATATATAAATTGAAAATCAATACTATCAATTCAGTTGCTCTCTTTTCAAGATTTATTTAAAATTCTTCTTTTTTTTCTCGTTTCTTATGATTATTTTTGTAGCGAGCGTGGAAACCCGAGGTGTTTAATATTTTAATTTAGTCTATGTAATTTATTTGTATTAATCTAAACTTTATATTTTGTCAGAGATATAAAAATAAATGTATTATGAGGTATAAAATTTTAATTTTTTTTTTTATGTCTGAAAAATATTTTATTTAAAAAAAAAAAAAAAAAAAATTGGATAAATGTAAGATAGGGAAGCTATGACTTCCCAAGCATGAATATTAATTTCTTTTTTATATGTATTTTTTTTTATGATATCCCGACTTAAAAAAACGTTTTTATTACCATCCCAAAAGGATTTATAAAATATTTTATATACATATCAATCCTTTTTTTTATAATGATAAGGGCTATCTTTATTACTTTATCAATAAAAATCAAATGCGTATATTAAATTTTTATTTCATTCTTATTTGAAATTTCAAGGTAATTTTTATTGATCTAATTAATAAGTGGTTTATTTTTCTTTTCTATATTTTTTTTTTAATATGAATTTTTATTCTCAAAAATATTTTCATTCTTTTTTATGGGATTATTTCATAACGAGTAAAAAATTATACTTTAATAAAAAAAATGGAAAAAATACCTTTTTCTCTTCTTTTTCTTTTTCATAAAAAATACGCTTTTTAAATAATTATTTAGAGTTGTAAAAAAAAAATGAAAACCTTTCAAATGAATATTAATGATTTCATTTATATATATAAAAAAGAACTTTTTCTTTTTCTTAACAAAGAATGAACGTCTTTCCTTTAGGATCTAGTTCTTAATTCTTACTGCTCATCTATCCTTTTATTCGCAATTTTATTTCATCTCAAAAGACACAAAGAACTTCTACCATTAATATAAGAATTTTAAATTTCAATTGAGCAAAAAGGTCTATACTAGTTGTACAATTTGTTTCTCAGCCTGATATTACCATTAGTGTCAGACTCCTTCAATTTTGAAACACGTAACTTAGAGTAAAATTTAAATTCCATATAGTTTTGAAATATTTACTAAAAAAAATAAATAATAAGGACTAGAAAGGTTTTATTCTGATCTCAACAAATATTTTTATAGATCGAAACTAAATAAAATTTTATAGTAAACATTATAAAATAACTTTTTTTGGGGTTGAAGAATTTCCTTTTCTTAAAATGATCTGAAATAAGACATTTATTCTTAGAATTTTATGCTATTCAAGACCGAATCTCAGTGGAAAGCATTTTAACACGAATAAAAGCTCTCCTCTCATTGAATGTAGAGAATTTTCGAATCGATCAGACGAAGATGATGCTATTTATACGAAAAATTCACCGACTCTAAAGAATGCAGTCTGAGAAGGGATGTTTACAATATATAGCGGAGAAAAAAAAATAAAATAAAAAATTCAAGAAGCTTTCTAATAAGTGGAATTTCAAGCCCATCACGACATTGTGTCCTTTTAATAAAAAGGAATTTTTTATAAAGTAAAAAAAAAAAAAGATTTCTATAAATGAAAAAAAAAAGTATATGACTGCAATAATATACTCTACATGAATTGTAATACTTTAGGTGTTTCCACCTTTTAGAGGCAAAGAAGCGGGAAAGCTTTTTCAATATTTAATAGGGACGCTAAAAAATAATATTCACCACATAATATAATACTAATACTTACGAGTTATATACGAATAAGTTCGTATATACTGAATATCTAAAGGGCATCACCTATTAGGGATTTTCCTTTTGAACTCTTTATCTCTTTTCAAAAGAATTTTCAATATTTTCTTAATGAAGAAAAAATAATTCTGAGCTTTTTATTTTCTATAAAACAACATAATCTGACATGGGCGTCCGCAGGGGGGGCAACCAGGCACTTGCCCCCCCCCCCCCCCCTAGAAAATTAAAATGATACAAAAAAATGTATAAAACAAAAAAACAAAAAAATAGAAAAAACCTTTCTCAGTAAACATCCACCTTGCCGCGGTGAGAAAGCTTTAAATACTAAGAGATATAACACTATTAATATCAAAGTACGTTTTTTTTAACTTATCTGGAAGTGACTTGCCCCCCCCCCTGCAAAAAATCCTGCGGACGCCCTTGTAATCTGATTATATTATTTATTAAAATATTCATATATACTGATGACATTATCAAAATAAAATTTAGAGGCCTTTTGTTTTCCTCAATGGGCACTTGGCCAAAAATAATTTAGTCTTGTCAGCAAGCAAGAAAAAAAAAACAATTCATGGGAATCAGGATATAAATCTACGTTTAATTTTATTTTCAAATTTCATTTGGACCATGTATACAGAGGCGTACCGAGGCAGTTGGGGGCCTGGGGCGGCTCTAGAAGAGGGGGCCTTATATTGAATTTTTTTTTGGGGGGCTCATCTTTAAATATACACACAAATATACACAAAAATATTTTTAAAATACCGTATATCACTGAAGCCCAAGGGCCCCGGGGCCTCTCAAAGGGAGATTTTCATTAAATTTTGTTCTTACTTGAGCCCTGAGGGCCCCGGGGCTTCTCAAAGGGAAATTTTCATTAAATTTTTTTTTTTTATAAATATATGGGGGCCTATGCCGGCTCGGGGCCTGGGGCGGACCGCCCCCCTCGCCCCCCCTTGGTACGCCACTGTTCCAGGGAAATAGAATCATCCTCAGTACAATCATCAGATGTTTTGCAAATCGTTAACTCCTCCCATCCAATATGACAAAACAGCTGATCATTCCATGAATGCGATTTTCATAATCATGATTCTGTCATTGGGGTCGAAATATTTACAAATTAACAGATAATACGCAAAAATATTTATTTTTGGCTGATGTCTTTATAATAAAATTTATCATCCTTACGGCCATCTACAAACAATATGAATTTATTTTATTATTTAATATATTTATGAGAAATAGGCATCTCTTTGATTGAAGACAAAATATTTTGAATTTTATTTTTTCTCAAAGGATTGAATTTTTTATAGATAAATATGCAGTCTTTTATTCTAATAGTTAAATAAAGTTTCGAATATAAAATGTTATAAAAGCATAAAAATATCAAGAAATCAATCAATTTGGCAATTATTTCAAATGATGGGAGAGCATCAATTTTTTTTTCTAATTCGATCTGCGCCCAGAGTGCAGCCAGGGAGCCTCGCTTCACTCTCGTCTAGGCTTTTTTTCTCGCGCACAATCGCGTTTCAAAAAGTCAATATATCTCTCTTATTTTTCGATGGATTCGTGGAAAAATGCAAAACTGGTCTTTTCAATCAATTATAAAGCCATAAACATTTTTTCATTTAACTACGACCACATAAAATGGGGGTTTATTAATTGCCTTTTACATCTTCAGATTTTAACTGCCGCCTTCATTTTCTAATTATCCTAATTTATTGTTTTTTAACTAAATAAACACATTTAGGCCTTGATATTGATTGAATAACTTAGTATATAAAATATTCAAGCAAAAACAATCAAATTTTAGTCTTAAAACGTTCTGAAAATGATTAAAAATCGATTTTCCAAATTTATTTTGACATATTAATTTTTACTTTCCCTTAAAATTCAAAAAGCAATTATTTCAACACCTGCCAGGAGTGAACAGGAGAATAGAATAGTAAAGGAGTGTTGGTGCAAAAAAAAAAAATAATCTCTCTCTTTTTGATTTCCGGGTATATTCTTTGGTAATTTATAATATAAATTAAGAGGATTTCTCAGGCTGATTAGTGATTTAGTGCTGCGACCCTGTGGAGACTTTTAGAATTATTGAAAGTGAAATTAGCTATTGGAAAAGGTTATTAGAGTTAAGAAAAAAATTTCTTTAATTACTAATCGAATAATATTTAGCCATCTTACCGGTATATAGGTACGAATATAATTTATTATTAAATTTGTTTGGTCTCACCTCCTTTTATTTCTATATAATAATAGGTATTGATTTAAAGTAGATTTTATTTGTTCTTCGAAATTATAACCTTAATTAAATTAAGTTACAAAATTAATTTTTGTTCCCTTACTTACTTTCTCTATATAAATATATACATAGGTAAGAGAAAGTAAAAAAATAAAAATTATCGCTATTTCTTCCTTTTTAATCTTTCAATAATTTTTTCATTTAGTGTTTAAAGATTTCTAATTCTCTTTTTTATCTATAAATATTTTATTTAGTCATGTATATACTGTATTTGAGTTGAATTCTGATCAGGAGAGAGCTGTGCGTCTGTTCACACCATAGAAAGAACTAGAACATTACAGATGAGTTAGGAAAAAACCCATTTGAATATGTTTAACAAGGGAATCACAAAGAACTAGTCATTTCAAATGAACGAGAATCATTGACTTCTCTTATTCAATGTATTAATTCCTTTTCGTTTGAAATATTCATCGAGGAGAAAGAGACAGAAGATTATGAGTGGAAGTGAGAAAAAGATAGTCACTTAAAAGATCTGTTTTCTGCTCGACGACCAGCCGACATCCAAGCCAAACAATCGAGGTGACGTCATTTCTAAGAATCAATTAAAAAGATAAAAACAAAATAGTAATAAAATTATTCCAGGAAATAAAAAAAAGCAATAAAAAAAAAAAAACATTTTAAAATAATGCTTTTATAATATTCTTTTTTAAATAAATTATTAATAATTAATAAATCTTATTATTAAAAAAAATAATTTTTACTTTCTCTTACCTCTTATATATATATATATATGTTAATATATAGAGAGAGAAAGTATTGGATTCATGTCAAAAATTCGATGTCGAGATTTTGATGAATCTTCACGTTTTGAGGTCCCCTGAGTCCGAAAAAGTGGTTTTCGCGACATGGTCTGTCTGTGTGTGTGTGTGCTGTGTGTCTGTGTGTCTGTGTGTGTTCAATTTTAAGCATGAAGGAATTGAGCTAGGAGGTTGAAATTTTATATCTAAGTTAAACACTCCCCGGGACCGGAAAAATAAGCTTTTAATCAAAATCGGCCAAAGAGTACTAGTACTTTACTGATGTACTTTTTCAGTTTTTTTCGATTTTCTCAAAATTTGCTCCAACGATTTTTTTTTTAAATTCAAAAATCAATTAATTTTTAGATTCTCTTTAAAATGTATATTCTCATTTTGCAATTGAAATCTTCTGAAGACCACTTTACTCTTGTATTTCATAGGGAAGATAGGAGAAATGGTTGCCATGGTAACAAAATATAAATATTTTCCCATACTTATAAATTTTACATCTGAATTCATATGTTCCGTACTGCCGGGAACTAAATACATGTCGACACAAAAAATCTGGTGTGACAAGCACAGTACACAACTTTCGATTACCGAAGGTAAGAGAAAGTTGTGTGATGTGCGCCAGTCACACCAGATTTTTTTAATTATTCTGGTTGGATTCATGAGATGGGTTACCAAAGTTTTTTTATTTTTTTTTATTTATGCTTAACCAGAGTAATCTCGTTAACTTAAAGTTGAAATTGATATATCTTGAAAACCACTAAGTCGATTTGAATGCGGTTTTTTGCAAACAATAAAGAATCTTCTAGAGAAGTCCGTGCAGAGGCGTACCGAGGAAGTTGGGGGCCTGGGGCGCAACTAGAAGAGGGGGCCTTATATTGAATTTTTTTTTCTTGGAGGGGGGTGGTCATCTTTAAATATCCCTCTCCTCCATACACAAAAATATTTTTAAAATACCGTATATCCCTGAACCCCAAGGGCCCCGGGGCCTTTCAAAAAGAAATTTTCATTAAATTTTGTTTTTACTTGAGCCCCAAGGGCCCCGGGGCCTCTCAAAGAGAAATTTTTATTAAATTTTCTTTTTTTTATCTAAATTTTCCCATTTTTACTTGAACCTTGAAGGCCCCGGGGCCTCTCAAAGAGAAATTTTCATTAAATTTTGTTTTTACTTGAGCCCTGAGGGCCCCGGGGCCTCTCAAAGAGAAATTTTCATTAAATTTTGTTTTTACTTGAGCCCTGAGGGCCCCGGGGCCTCTCAAAGAGAAATTTTCATTAAATTTTGTTTTTACTTGAGCCCTGAGGGCCCCGGGGCCTCTCAAAGAGAAATTTTCATTAAATTTTGTTTTTACTTGAGCCCTGAGGGCCCCGGGGCCTTTCAAAGGGAAATTTTCATTAAATTTTGTTTTTACTTGAGCCCCAAGGGCCCCGGGGCCTCTCAAAGAGAAATTTTTATTAAATTTTCTTTTTTTTTATCTAAATTTTCCCATTTTTACTTGAGCCCTGAGGGCCCCGGGGCCTTTCAAAGGAAAATTTTCATTAAATTTTTTTTTTTATAAATATATGGGGGCCTATCCCGGACGGGGCCTGGGGCGGACCGCCCCCCTCGCCCCACCCTCGGTACGCCACTGCATGTATACACGATATCACGAGTTTCAAAAGTTCTGGCTGACTTTTGAGATGTTTACCGATGCTTTAATTAACAATAGAATAAGTAAGAATAACCAGGAAATCAACCTTTACAAAATTAAACCAGACTGTTTCGTCTTTAATTAAATAATGCGAACTTCAGGCCATTTTTCGATAGCATTAACCCAAATTTGTCACTAGAACTGACTGCACAGTAGGCTTATACAAGCTCTTAGCATTGTTATGCATTTATGTTCAAGTACATTATTTTATGTAGGTCTCTATTAATATCCACGAATGAATGATTCTTCATTTTTCTGTCATTTGAATTGACTTTTCTCTCAATTGAGGTAAATTGTATGATTGTTACTAATCTCTGTTTTCATACTAAAGTTGCTGATGGTTATTAACAATAAATATTAATATTCTACATTTGCTGTAGAAGCCTTCAATCTGAAAACAAAAAGGAAACTGCTGTACTTAGAATTAATGATTCGTATGGTTAAAATGTACTATTACTCTCGTATATTGTGTTTTTGTATCTTATGATAATGGATGAATGATATTAACAATATTATTTAAATACGATGTATGTGGGGTCCAAGCACATTTATTTATACTTTTTAGTAAATAATAATAGTCTTTCTAGGCCTTGAAAATGGCCCTGTTCAGTCCTAAATCATTATAAAATAAGTGAACAATGGGACTGCAAATCTTACATTTTTGATGCTATCGACCTCAATTTTTTTTAAAATTAAAGCTATTTAAAATATCTACAACTTATAAAAGCCCTTTTTTGATTTTCGAAAAAATTAAATTTTTTTTTAAATTAATCGCATTAAATAAAAGATATTTTTAAAAAATTCGCTCTTTATCTTATCTATATATAATAATTGCGGAGTGTCCGTTGTCTTCGTCCGTCGTCCGTCTCTGTCGCTCTGTTTGACCAACTTCCCGTTGGAATTTTGAAACGATCTATATATAATAATTGCGGAGTGTCCGTCTGTCTGTCTGTCCGTCCGTCCGTCCGTCCGTCTGTCACGCTCTGTTTGACCAACTTCCCGTTGGAATTTTGAAACGAAATTTTGCAGTCTTATAGAGGAGGTTATGGAGAGTCCCGGAAAAATACTCGGGTCCCGAAATTCCTATAACTTTTTGAGTTATTAATTCTTAAAGTTACGATTTCTCCCATAGGAAATGTACAGAGGAATATTTTTGTATTCTTTTCATTTGTGTATTCCATGAATGTAAACAAATCCTCAAGCAGGCACTGGATTGGAATACGTAGTAATAATAATTTTCTTTTCATAATTAAGAAAGGCGAGGGGCCGCCGCAGGCGGCCCGAGCCAGCTGGAAGGGGGTCCAGGGGGCGTAGCCCCCGTCTAGACGCCAGCCCGTTTCTCATATTTAAGGCGAGGGTCCGCCGCAGGCGGGCCCAAGCCAGCTGGTGGGGGTCCAGGGGGCGTAGCCCCCGGCTAGACACGAAGCCCGCCGAAGGCGGCGGCGCGGCTAGTAGATAATTAAATAAGTAATCATTGTGTTAAAAAGTAATTAATTTTTTACCCTTAATTAATTAGCTGGAATCTTTAAAATGAAATGGAATAAATCCCTTGTATCCCTATGGGAAAAACTAACGCCATCTCTTGCCGCCTCGAGTAACTCGGTAGTGAATCGTCTTCTAACGGCTTTTCGAGAAGCGCACCTTAATTTAAATAAATTGGTTGATAATAGTTAATTGTGTATGAATTTTTTTTATCATTTTACTCATAATATTTTTCTTTCTTTTGTTTTTAGGTGAGTGACCAACAAGTACATTTTTTTCATCTTATTGTAAGTACAAATTTACTATTCTGAATAAAATTTTCTCGTTTATTCTTTTAGGATATTTTTTTTGTCCCTATCTCCTCTCAATAGACAGAATTCTTTAGCTCTCAAAAAAAAAAGGAATATTCTTTATCCATAATCTTTTAGATCTTCGGAATTAACTATGTGTCCGTTAATTTTAATTATCACTTAATTATTATATGCATTATATACTTTTTAATGTTCTTAATCCAAAATACGAACTCCAGGAGAATTCTATTTAATACGGACTTATTGATAAATGAATTGAGATGTTTAAAAAAAGGAGATTACAAGATGAAAATCATAAAAGCCGTGAATCATTTTTTTTTCCGTTGTGAATTGTTTTAAGCTCTTTCTAATTAGAAGTCTAATAAAAAGTCGATATAAGAGCCCATCCCTATCATTTTTGCTTTATAAAACTCTCCCAAACCTCGCAATCTTCTCCAGCAAAAAGAGACGAATTCTTCCCTCAGCTCTCTCTTGAATAATCTCAAGTCCTTTTTTTTGCACATGGGACATCCAACGCTTCTCAATCATTCTATGGATTGATTTTACACCAGTTTTCCATTTTGTTCTGATGAATTTATTGACATTCTTTTAGATTTATGATCTAAATGACATTTTTTTTTTCAAATAAGTTATCAAATTCCTTTTCTTTCGATGAAAAAAACATGAATATATAATAGATGTTTGAAAATGTCGATAAGAAGACATTTCAATTTCTCCTAAAATACGAATCCATTTATAAAAAACAATTCTTTATTCAATAATATTTTAAAATTCATAATTAGCCTATATGCTGTTTGGACATTTGAGATTAAAAAGTCTAATCAAAATATGAAGCTCGTTATTATTCAATTTTGTTTTTGTTTTAGTAAAATTTGAAAGATTTTTCTTCACTTTTAGAAATGAATATTTTAACAAGGGTACCTTAAAATATAGTTTGTTTAGGTGTGAGACAAATAAATGGGTATCTGGTAGCTGGACGTAATAATGTTCTAATGAATTGGTATTAAGGAACTCACATTATCCAAAGCTATTTCTAACAATAAACACTATAAGCCTATACAACTCTATCTCTATCATCCTATAAATTATACTACATCATCACATCGTTGACTATTATTTTGTTTATATGTAATGAAATAGTGTTTTCCTATTTTCCTATTTAGTCTAATTAAGTTAGCAGAAACTAGTAAAGGTCAGCTTAATTTGGATGCTGAATGACCTCTCCCGGTCTATTATTAGCCAGCTAATGGCACTTCAGAATGGCATTGATTTTCCCTATTTTTATCACAGATTTTATATTTCAATTTATATCATTTATCCACTTTCAATTAAAATTTTTCACCTCTCCCATAAAAGTAAAAAATAATCAGTAAAATCCTTTTACTTTTTATATAGACAGCATATTCAATCTAATTCAAATGAAATTTTTAATTTTAAGCTCTTTCTTCTTTAAGGATAAATAAAACTTTGGAATGTTTATTTATCTCTGGTGAATATCCGAGGTAAAAGTGAGTCCATTCAAGTTTTACGTAAGCTGCCTAGAGGTCTTCAATTTGCTTATTTTTGTTTTGGAGGAGAGGTTTACTCAACTGCTTATATAAGAATTTTTAAGGGGAAAAATACCGTCGTTTCCTAAAAAAAATAATAGTAAGCAGATGAAAGCA
Source organism: Euborellia annulipes (assembly GCA_023213315.1). Classification (NCBI taxonomy): domain Eukaryota; kingdom Metazoa; phylum Arthropoda; class Insecta; order Dermaptera; family Anisolabididae; genus Euborellia; species Euborellia annulipes. Next base: position 37,740 of record JAKCPI010003999.1, read on the forward strand.
GGGGGGAGGGTAGGGGAGGGCATTTGCCCCCTCCCCAAGGGCTGTGATTTTTTAAAAATTTTATAATTTTATAATTAATCTAAATACAATATTTCAAAATACAGTAGGTCTATATCTAGTAGCTATATAAACTGTACAAAAGTTAAACAATTAAATAGCTTTTGGCCAAATTTGAGCACCTATTTTAAGTAAATTTTAAGAAAAAAAGTTTGCTCCCCCCCTCCCCAAAGACCTACGTCTTACTTGAATAGCCCCTATGTACAAATATAAATTTAAAAAAAAGTCACTAGTCCGATTTTTAAAGTTGTGTATAAAAGTGTTATATAGCATCAACAACATTGTTTGTTTACCATTTCGCTTGGATTTGTCAACACATAAGACAAGCACTCAAAGATCTATAGTGTCATTAGCTTCCACTTTATAGCTCTTCAAAACATTCGTCAATATTCAAGGTGCGCTTGAGTAAATTAATTTAATAATTTAGTCATCAATCACAGACAGAACCAATTGTGTATTTGATAGATTTTTTTAAATTATTATTTTTTTTTCACTATAGTGATGAATAGATATAGATATAGATATGAAGGAAAAATAAAAAATCTGGTGTGATGGTCGCACAGCACACAACTTTCTCTTACATTCGGTAAACGAAAGTTGTGTACAATGCTTTCACACCAGATATTTTTGTGTTGAGATATATTTGGTTCCCACCATAGGGGTAGCCGGGGGGGGGGGGGGTTTGGGGTTCAAACCCCCCGCCCATGGGACCCAAATCATGACTAGATATTTAATACAAATTATATTTCATATTGAGTAAGAGAAAGTAAAATATAATAATTTACTCTAGCTAAAAAAACAAGCCAACCAAAATGATTTATAAATACCCTAAAATAATCTTAAATTTTTGAAAAAAATTTCTTGATCCCCCCATCAAAAATTTCTGGCTACACCAATGGTTTCCATCGATATATTTATTATTAGGGTCCGACCGAAACAAGATTTTCACCAACCGAAACCGAATATTGGGCCTCAACCTTAGTTTCGGCCGAACAACCGAAACCGAAACTTCTATTTCCTATAAAAAAAATTTTCCATTTTACCTTTTTTTTTTTTTGTGAAATTTTTTTCCCTCCCGTGTCCCCCTTTTTTTTAGGGAGACTAAATTTTTTTCTCCCTCAAGTGCAAATCATTTGACCTTTTTTTTGCATGCGAGTCTCATCCCATCTTTTCAGACTCAGGTTTCGGCCGGCCGAAAGTTTCGGCTACTTTTTGGCCGAAACCGAAACTACGACCGAAACCGTAACCGAAACCGAATATTCGGTCGGTTCCTATTTATTATTATTATTTTTTTTTAAACACACACACATTTTTCTCATTCACACTCACACACACATTCACACAGTCTTTTCGGCCACTTAGGCCATTTAAGACTTTGACAATAACCGTAAATGATAATATCTATTGGGGGTCCAGGCATTTCATTGGTATCCAAATGGCTTAAATAAAATCATCGGACTGCCTGGGGTCCGAACCCGCGACGGTCGGTATAGAAAATTAAATCCTTTTAATGATTTAAATATTTACTTTTTTCACAGATTACGATAATAGTAACCCATTGAAGGTTTTTTTTTTTTTTTTTAATTTAAAAATAATTGAATTTTTTGAAATTGGATAGTCGAGTTCAATAAAAAAATTTATTTCATATCAACACAATCAAAGGGTGATGTACTTTTTTATTTCAATTAAACGACTATTTAAAAAATGTTTTTTTTTTCTTTATTTCTCGGCTGTAGCTTGCCACCATTTAGCCCTTTACTTTTGTTTTTTACAAATATAGAGTAAAAAAGTATATAATAATAAAAACATAATAGATGATAAACATTAGCAAAACATTTTAACAAATAAATACGTATATCAAAATAATACTTTTAGAAAAGATATCCTGGCAAATATATACATCATATAAATGACACTTATAGAATTAAAAATTGTTAAAAATAAAGAGTTTGAAAATGATTTTTTTTTTGACAATTAATTTAATTGTTAATTAAAATGAAAAACCATGTTGAATAAAAGTTAAGATTTCATCCTTCAAAGAGTATTTTTTAATGAATTTTCTTCAATTGCAAATATGGAATGTGCAAAAGGATCACATGAATTTGATCTTCCATATAGGGGCCCAAACAAATGTTGTATTTGTGCAGGACCTAATATAAATACTTGAGTTACATACACACATGAGGGAATCTCTCAAATCAACTTAAAGGTTTTTTTTTTTTTTTTTTTTTATTCTGCCCCTTTGGCTTACCGCCATTGGGCTAAAAGTCGTTACAAAATATATTTTTACAAAATTTGTATAACAAAAAAAAAAAAAATTAAATACAATAATACAACAATATAAGTACAATAAAAACCTATTACAAAAATATATAGTTTACAAAAAAAAAAAAAAAAAAACACAGTATGAAATTATAGTCTAGAAAAAACATTATATAACAACGAACATTGTTAGTAACTTAAAGGTTTTCTATAATTTGGAATTCCAATAAATGTTTCTTTAATTTTTGACTATTTAAAACAATAAACTTAAAAAATCCCTAAGTAATTTCTAAGGAAGAAATCACAGCCTAATATGGTTTACAAAAATTCTTTCATTTGATGACTTTAAGTTAGGAAGCCCAATTAAACTTGCTCAAGTGCAATATCTTTTTTTTATAATATTTCATTTAAGGACTTTTTCGGCATTGGAGGCCACTCCATTCATATTCATATAAAGGATAAGATATTAATTGAATTATTTTTTTACTGAACTTTATATGTAGTTTTTTTGTTACTTTTTCGAATAGTTTGGAAGAAAATCTTTGAAAATGTTTATATTAAAATTAATATTTGCATAAATTTCATATTATTTCCTTTTAGAGATGAATTGATGTTTTTTATTCTCTCTACAAAGTTACTATTTAATTGAATTAAATACTTAAAAGGGACCTAAATTATGGAAATTTACTTTAAAGAAAAAGAGACATTCTTAAACTTTTAAGTACTAAAATAAAATTAATTATTAATTTAATGAAAGTTCATTGGCATAGCTTGCCTGTAAGAAAAAAGCGATAGAGAGGGTTGGGAGGAGGGAGGAATTATTGAGATTTCATTTTAAACTTTTCTCTTGATGCTATATATATGTCAAATATATAAAGCTCTACTTTATGAGTGACTATCTATATCGTAGAAAGTTTGTCAATTTAAACAAAACGTCACTTTATTTACTTTTAAAGTGGAAATTTCTGAAATTCTCTCTGTTGTGGTCAGCGGAGTGCATTGAAACCTTTCACGTGCTATGCATAATAATTCCTTTATTAAAACGTCCATTATACGGCAATTCTCTACAAAACTAATACACTGGTTGGTAAAATAGTAAAATTTAAAATACCCCTTCCAACTAAGTTTGTTAAGTTGCCCTTTTGCTAGTAAAATATAATGTTAATTACAGAATTTTGAATTATAAAATTTAATAGTTAATTTTTTTATTATTCCAAAATTTAGATTATTTCTCTATACGTTTCCTATGGGTGAAATAGTAACTTTAAGGAATCAATAACTCAAAAAGCAAATTCTGGATGAAAATAATTTTCCTGTAATCCCAAGAAGGTCCTCTTTAGGGTTATAAAATTTCATTTCAAAATTTCAACGGGAAGACGCGTAAATATTATTAGCGATTATATAAATTAATAGTATTATGTATAATATAGAAACCGACCGGTTTCGGCTTCGGCCAAAAACCAGGTGAGATTTTTCATTCAATTTTGAGTGACAGATAAATAAATAATTTGTTGATTTCCCATCATCATTATTTTATTTAGACATAAACCTTTCAGTGAAAATTCCTATATACGGTAAATCTATAATTTATATCATTGTTTTTTCTAAGCTTCCCTCTTATTTAGAGAGTAAACTCACGCAATCTTTTTTTTTTTATTATCTTCGATTAATTTTTATTTAGAGTGTTTACACTAAAATTTTATGGCGCGACAGGTAAACGAATCGTTGTTGTAGGATAGATATTTCATAATGGAAATCTCACTTGGTGAAATTTTCAATCCTTATTTCTTATTATAAAAGGAGAGTAAAATTCGCCCATTTTTTTTTTTTCATTTGTATCTCACCAACTCAGTTATTTGTGGAAAATTTCTAAATAGGTTTTGTTATTTTACGAGCATATGAACTACTGACAAGTGAGTTTTAGCTATGAATGTTAATTTTGAATATAGGCCTACCATAGAGAAATGGAATAAAAATAGATGAGAAATTAAAATCGGTCTTTTTTTTCATTTATTGGTTTTCAACCTGCAGCCATACCACAGTTACATTCTGTATACATCCATAAAATACACAAATACAAAATACAATAACTACATAATAACACAATGCCAAATACAATAAATACAAAATATACAATACAAAATACACACAATATAAAGCATACAGTACAAATTACATCTTATAAACAAAAAAGCCAGAAAGGAAAATGCTCAAAAGAAACATATTCTCAAAAATGAAAAATTCAAAAGTAAACTAATATCAAACAAACGTCTTTATAATTCACAAATTCTTTTTTTTCCTTCAATTTGTAAATACTGTATTTTATATTAATTTTTGTTCCCTCCAGTCGTTAGTGTCAACGTGACACTTTGTAGTTTCATGGGAATAACTCTGAGATGGATTCCCGTTTCCTTTCTCAGGAGGAGGCATCTCAAATAGATTTGGATAAATTTTTTTCCATGAAGTGAATTTGAACTCGAATTGTCTTCAATTCAGCATTATAAGCTTAACTGCTTTGTCCGCTCATCAACTAATCGCCTCCTTTTTTGTTTTTTTTTTGTTTTTGTTACATTTATATAAAAAAAAAGCTTCGAGTTTAAAGGATAGAATTTGTGTCAAAATGTCTCAATAGAAGTTTATAAAATATACATGGATGATTTTAATTTTTGCCTGACTACGCTTTCTCTCTTTTTTTCCTCTTACCTTTTATGAGAAGCGTTACTCAAGTTGATAACGCCTAAGGCCAAGCTGAAAAATTGAAAATTCCTCTTAAAATGATCTTCCAATTTTTACTTTCTCTTATTTTTTTACACTTAAGGAAGTAATCTAGTAAAAATATATCAATAATTTTTAAAATTAAGAAAAAATAAAATTAATTATATTTTGTATATATGCGAAAATGGCATTTTATCATGAATTACTGAGAACCTACTTTATCTTTATTTCTGCTTTTCTACTTGGGTGCCAATTTATCTACTTTATACTTATACGGTTTAATTTTCCTTCAAAGGGGGTCGCATTTGAGCCACCTATTTCGAAAAAAAACTGGGTCTAAAATTTTAATAAATTATAGTTAGTCTACTTATAATTTTTTTCCGAAAAATGCAATGATCATTTCAAATTAAGATTTTATTTTACCAAATTAGTAAATTGTTCAGAGAGGCATAAATGAAAATGTAGAGGTAATTTTAGAAAAAAATATTTCTTACTCGGTTACTTCCTTCTTTTCTGAATATATTGCTATCTGATTATTGTTGACTACCTTTAAACCTTTAAATTTTTTTCAAAGTGTCTGCGAGTAGGACTACCTGTGTGCAATTTTAAGTGTGTTCAATCCTCAGACACTGGATTGGAATATAGAATCTCACCACAATAGCCCCCAGGCAATTCTACGAGGAAAGGGAGTTGCTGTGGCATCCCGTCCTGTGGAAAGGACGTAAAGAAAATTCCCATTCAGTGATGGATTCTTTGAAAGCAGTAGGCTACACGCCAGTGCTGAGCGAATCTCTCCTCAAACTAACAAGACATCCTCCCTAGCATAGAAGAGGTTGGATAAAAGGAGCTTGGCCAAGTTAGAAACGAACGCAGGAGGAGGAGTTAAAGAGATGGGGGAAGAAATCTAACTTCTCTGGGTGTCGGTAGATGGCTACGACCGGAGACCGGTTTGAGGTGTGTGTCTTCGTGCACGAAAGCACCTCGGTTAAATAAACGGGGATTCCGGTAGGAATTTCAAATAATAATAATTATTATTATCCGAAATAAAATAATCGTTACATTTTCCACCATCTCTGATTGTAAGTGTGGCTAGGAACCAAGTTGAAATTTTTCTTTTTAATAGGCATATAAAATATTTTTCCTCTCCTCCTTCTACATAAACAATTCTCATAAGTGCCTTAATGAAATCCACTTTCGGCTTTCTTGTGCAATTTTTATTATGTCGACACCCCTTCTTTTTACAGCATATTTATATAAAAGTTCACGACTGTGGACCTATATAAGGAGCGAGTCATAGTCAATGTTTATAGATTTTTATAGGAAACTCTATGTTAAATGTGGTACTAAAAAAATTAAGAACATATTTAATATTCTTTTAAATAGAGTATATCTTTCCTATTTGTTTTAATAGATTAATAATTTACTATAAAACGTTGCTAAACTTGAATCTTTAATCCCACAAACATAGATATCATCACGTCCGTGGTATGAATATTCATGGCAACTGTTTTTTGTAACTTTTATATATAGTACGGTTCTTATTTAGGGAAATAAATATAAGTATATAATTAAACGTCCCTTTTTCTTCTTTTAAACTTATTGTCTTAGGAAATTGAAAAGAATGAATGCAATACATAACAAATTTAGGAACAAATTGAACATGTCTTCTGTTTTAAAGGGTCTTCCGTTTGAGAGAGAGAGAGCCTCGATTCTCTTCTCTTTCCCAGAGCTTTTCAGTTGGCAATTTCACAAGAACAAGAGAGCAACTTGAAAGTCAATTTACACCATTTGCTGAGATTTATATAATATATAGTATCTAAGCATTTTCTTCCAGTAACGATGATAATAGATATTATTTGGTCTCGACATTTCACAATTAATATAGGTGTAGATCTTGACTAAAAAATTCTTTATTTCTCTAACGTGTTTTAAGCATGAAATTAATTAAAAAATTAATATATTTTGATTATATTAATCATACTTTATTTAATTAAATTTATACTCGAAATAAATTGGAAGGTAGAAACTCTCGCTAATATAGTAGCACTTAGAGAGGAGTCATAATTAAAAGTTCGAGTCTTCAGGTGATTTTTATACTGTAATTGTTACATTAAAATTGCTCCTGCTGATTTACTGCCCCAGAGCGCGCTGAAAATTTTCCTATGCAAAATATTAAATTAATTTTTCGCTATTAGGCGTCAAAACCTTGTTATTATTTTGTTAATTGTTGTTTTCAACTTTTTTTTTTGCTATAAAGTATTAAATCTATTTAAAAAAACGGGCCCGGGCTTGGTGTGCCTCCTCCTATACCAACTGTGTGAATGTTTGTGTGAGTGTGAGTGTGTATGAGAAAAAAGTATGAATGTTAAAAAAGTAATAATCATCGGGATCATCCTCAAATCCTCCGACCGGGATCGAAACGTTAACATGATGGGATAAAATTTAATGAAATACAACTGGCTGCGAATTTTCTTCTCCTTTTCATCTATCCTGATAAATTAAATTGCTGAACTAAGTAGGGCTACTAAGAAAATTTCATTTATTTAACTCTTCGCGAACTTTGCATTGAAAAGTCTCTAGCGCACCACCTGCGGAAATGAATTTTATTTTACATTTTATTTATAATTTATAATATAATCTATATATATTTATTGTATATATTTTTTATAAAAAAAATATCGAATTATCATGAATCTGTTCATTTGAATAAAAATGAATTAATATTCTTTTTTTATTTTGTGGGATATTGAAATATATTACTACTGGAATATACCAGTATATTCATTTTTTTTTTAATATATTCATTCAATATATGGTAAAAAATATTAATTATTATCTGTGAAAATAATTTAGAAGTCAAAATAAATATAGGAATTTTTAATTTCAAATTTTATTTTTACTGCTCTTTTAAAAGTGTAATGAAAAGCTATTGAATTGAAAAAAAAAAATAAATAAATGCGGAAAAGGCGTTATTATGATATTAAAATATATAACAGAAACATAAAATTTTAAAAACCTGTCTAAATGAAATTAATTAAATTTCTACTTTTTTTTTGTTAGGAAAATTCACAAAAAAATTTGGTAAAGACAATCTTTAAATTTTTTTTTTTTTTAATTTTAATTAGCTAATTTATTTTTTAATCATTTTTGTATATCATTTGGTATAAAATCCTTCCTAAATACTATTTTTTTACTTTAATTTATTTGGCCTAAACAGGAAAATAACAAACAAAAAACAAATTTCGTCAAGAGAAAAAATCGTCCCACCTCACTATTAAAAGAAATTTCGAATAGGCAAATTCTTTAACGAGTGCCATATTATTTTCAATCCAGTCCATTGCGTCATATACTCAGGAACAAGGGCGGATACAGGGGGGGGGTAAAGGGGGTAATTACCCCCCCCCCCCCCCCGAGATTCGAAAAAATACCTTTTTTTCGCAAAAAAATTTATTTTTAATGTAAAATTTTTAAAATTAATACTTAAAAATTTGATGTGTATTTATATTCTGGCAAACAAGTACAGAATGCGCTTTTAAATTACCGAAATTAAAAAAAATAGTGTGCTGTGCGACGAGTCACACCAGATTACCCCCCCCCCCCTCCGAGAAACACCTCTGGATCCGCCCTTGCTCAGGAATCTCGGCAAATTCATTAATATTATAAAGGCAGAGGAAAATTAAGCAGAGTTAATGATTATTTCAATATTTTATATTTATCAAAAGTCATTCCGTTATTAATATTTTTGATTTTCTGTTCATATTCTCTATATAAAAAAAAAACTCACTCTATTTTTGATTGCTTAAAAATTGGTCAGCCATGAAAATGCAAAAAATCGAAACATTTAACAACATATCCTAACAATACTTTTCGATAAATAAATAAATACACATCGCCACATTTACAAATACATGCATATGCGTGTAGTAAACTGTCACTCACACTCGACGATTCACGCTTTCCTGTTTTTTTTTTTTTTTTTTTTTTTTTAAATAAATATAAAATGAAATTGGATCCTTTTAAAAGTTTCAACAAATATAGCAAAAAATATAAAAATAAAATAAGCTTATAGCTAAAAATACCTGGTTGGAAAAAAATTTTATTTTTGATTTGAGGACATTTAAACCACTTTCCTATTTTATTAAATTAATTGCTTTTCTATTTAATTTAAATAGATTTTCATTTCAAAGAGGTAGTGAACAAACACCTGCTCTCGAAAAAAAAGGCGAGTCCAATACCCAGTGGCGTAGCAGGGGCGGATGCGATTGTCGGGGGGGGGTGGTTTTTATTTTTATTTTTTTTTATTTAAGGACTTTGTCAGCATCTATGGCCATTTGTCAGACCCCTTTCCTATTTATTTAAATTGATTGGTAACAAATTCAATTGAAATTAAAGAGCGGAAATCATACTTTCTTTAGATTACTAGTTTTTATAACTTTATGAATTTCTTCTTGGGGGGGGGGGCGATCGCCCCCCCCTTTAATCCGCCCCTGTGGCGTAGCGAGCTTAACTCGCGCCCGGGGGCACAATACCTTTTTAGCGCCCCCCCCCCATTCGAAAACCGTATAATATTATATGTAAAATATACAAAATTATTATATTACACTGGCACTAAATTTAAAATATATTTTCCAGAAATCAATTATAATAAAAATTATCCAGCACAATTTTTTGTTTTGCGGTCCATTTGTGAGTAGCGCCCGGAGCATGATGACCCCCTTGCTTCCCCCCTCGCTACGCCACTGCCAATACCTATGAGCAACAGACCAGGGACTTTTTTTTATTTTCTAATCTCTCAACAGAGGTTAACTCCAATTACAGAAAGACGGAGGAGACATTGGCACTGTTTGAAATTTTTCACGGCAAGTGGGATTTGAACCAGAGTTGTGCAGCAACTTTTGATACGTAATTCGCAGCTTATTCGATTAGCCACGACCGCCGACCCCGCATCGCAGGATTAATGATGGCAAGGACAGAAGAAGAAGAATAAGAAGATTCGATTAGCCACGAGCCTCCAACTTTATTATATTAAATTATAATTTTGGTGAAGAAAGAAAGTCTGGCTCAATGAAATCCCTAAATAGACTCTTCGATTTTTTATTTTTTTTATTTAACTTATTTGCGAGCCGTCGAGAAGTTTATGTGCTCTGATTATTTATTTTTTTATTAGTTTGACATCTCGGTCATACCTGTGATTATTTATTGAATTTTTGCCAGTGCTTTCGTCTAGGTTGTTTTTATTTTTTTTTAATTTTTTCAGAATTAAATGTGTAATGTACAATAATAAATTTAAAATTGTGTATCTATAATTAGTAAACTATATAATTCTGTATAGGAGATGCAGGAAAAAAACTTTTTTTAACTCACGTTCGGTCCGTCCGCTTCCTCGTTGGCTAGGACGTTCTCTACATCGAAATTGTAACTCATGTAAATAGGTGTTGTTTTTACGTCTGGGAGGCGCGCACGAACCACGAAAAAAAGTTTATTGGCAATCTCCTATCGAAAAAAAAAAAAAAAAAAAAAAACCATCAAAGTCTACACATTACACTATATAATTCTATATACTATATAACTTCATAAGATTTCAATGGCAAAAAAAAGAATAGACTATACATTTTAATTCAAGCATCTTTTTTTTTAAACACACACTTTTTTTCCATTCACACTCACATCAGTCTTTTCGGCAGACAGACAGACCATGTCGCGAAAACCACTTTTTTGGATTCAGGAGACCTCAAAACGTGTATATCCATCAAAATCTCGACATCGAATTTTTGACATGTATCCAATACTTTCTCTCTCTATATATATTACATATATACATAGGTAAGAGAAAGTAGAAATTCATCGTCTATCTTTTAACCGACTCAAAACATTTGGGATATTGTTTTTTTACTTATTCACTTTTATTTTGGTAAATGACTTTATAAAAAATTTTTTTTTTCAATATTAAGCTCTATAATACCGTTTTGATTTTCAAAACATGTCTAGACGTTATTAAAATCCGAACAGCATTTTTATGTGTTAGTGAATCGTTAAATTTACGTACCGCTATCGATATCTTCGAGATTGAATTTTTTTTTACACGTTCACTTAACTTTCAATATACATATATAATGACATCGTTTATGTATATAAAAAATAAAAAGAGATATAGGGAAACGGATTCAAGAATCTCTCTATGAAGATGTCCAAAAAAAAAAAAATAGAAAATAAAATAAACTCCGAAAGGAGGAGACATTTCCAATAATGTCTTAAATCTTCGCTTAGAAATTATTTAAATGGTTTTCGGGGTGAAATGGAGACATTATATCTTCAGTACCCTTTAAGGCCAATAGAGCTTATATATTATGGTTGTAGGACCACAAGAAAATTTAATCTCCTCTTGGAGATCTGTAGATGAATGGAAACATGCTTTTTATTTAAAAGATGATTTCCATTAAAGGGTTGTAGGGAAATTAAAGTGATAAATAATTTTCTACGTAAAAAAATTAGAATTTTTCAAGCAACGTAAATATGTGAAATGGAGAATCAATCCCGGTTCAAAGAGATAAAATAAATAAATATATTGAGTCTATTCTTAGATTTCAAAGACGTGACACAACTAAAATCAGCCATCAGCAGTTTTCATACAAATTTGTTTGAAATATTTTGTATATAAACACTGAGAGTCTGATTTTTTTAGTCTCATGGGACCTTGAACAGGTTTTTCCGAAACAATTCTTTCCCAATAAACCTGGTATATACATATAGGCCACAGAGAGTAAAAATATGATATTGATATCAGTGGCGTAGCGAGCTTAACTCGCGCCCGAGGCACAATACCTTTTTAGCGCCCCCCCCCCATTCGAAAACCATATTACATTATACAGGGGCGTATATAGAAATTTTTTTCGGGGACCCCCTCCCCGAAAAAAATTTCTATATATGCCGGGGGCGAACTCAAAAATTTTCCTGACTCCTGAAAATATTTTGCCCTGCTGTTAAAATCATTTTACCTTTTTTTTAGGCAGGCTAAATTTTGCGAAATTTTTTCCTCTTTCTGCGGAAAAATTTAATTTTTTTTGCGGAACCAAATTTTCCCGTCACACGGAAAATTTTTTTCCTGGACATTAAAATTATTTTTTGTTTTGCGGACCATTTGGCGCCCCTTTGTGAGTAGCGTCTGGGGCATGATGACCCCCCTTGCCCCCCCCCCCCTCGCTACGCCACTGATTGATATGTAAAAACATTTCAGAAAATTGAAAAAAGAATCATTTCATCTCACAAAAGATTATTCAAGCCAGACTATAATATTGATATTGAATGCAATGTTATTTTATAAATGAAAAAAAAAATTCTTATATGTGAGATTATAATTAATTGAAATAAATTTTGGGAAGCAGGGAAAGGAAGGGGGGCCTTGACAAAGACACAAGTAAATTTGAACATAAAAGGATGTAGTTTAGATAGCCTCAAAAGGCATTAAAAAATGTATGACTCTAAAGCACCCCATCCATACACGCCGAACTTTTCCACGCGAAAATAAAATACTTTATCTGAGGTACGAGTCCGATCCGTGAGAGCCCACACACTTGCGGTTTCGGCTCGTTTGAAGGCGAGCCGAGCCGGCAAAAGTCCGGCGTGTATGGGGCGCTTAAGTCCTCATATTGCTTTCGATTCGATGGTTTCTATTGAAAGCAAAAAATTAAATAGGTGAATAATGCATTATTAATTAATATTTTTAAACTTGTATCCGATTTGATATATTTTGAAATAAAATCACTAAGAGAAAATACAAAACAGATTCGAAAATTAGTAGATTTTATCTGTCTGATGACATTTAGTGAGCTAGTTAGCGGTTAGGAGAGAAGATAGAGAGAGATTGAGAGAAGAGAGAGAGAGACCCTTTTACATCCAATTAGAGTACACTGGCGTATATTGCCTATAATTAAGGAGATAGACGGTCTGTGAACATGGTCTGTTTAACCCCCCTTGAGAAATTTGGGACTCACCCCCAAGCAGCCCAAGTTCCCTACGGGATATAATCAAAACAGGATGGGCAAGTCACTTAGCAAGAGAAAGGCTATTTGTCATCGAGTCATCAGGGGGTTGGTGTTTACGGAATGCACCTATCGCCCCCTAAAATCTACTAATAATAGCAAAATTAATTAAGAGATTAACTCCCTAAACCATTTACTTTAAATTTACTCAGAATTTCAAACATTATATCTATTATTTGAAATTATAATAAAGAAGAGAAATCTATTTACGTGGTTTCTCTATAGAAATGAAAGAAGAATGTTTCAATGGGAGCAATTAAAACGCATACTTATATTGAGGAATATTTTTATTAATATTCAAAAGACATACATTTATGACATTATTAATGAGAAGGTTGAATTTCATACATTTCAAGTTTATTAATATCAGGCTCGATTTTAGTTAAAAACAACCAACCATAAGTCACTTCTGTTCAGTAACTTGAAGCAGATTTCTCATTTTAGTTACCAACATTGCTACAGTTACTACGGGATAAAAATGATTACAATACCTACAATAACCTATATTAATTTTACTTTCTCTTACCTATGTATATATATATATATATATATAGAGAGAGAGAGAGAGAGAGAGAGAGAGAAAGTATTGAATTCATGTCAAAAATTCGATGTCGAGATTTTGATGGATCTTCACGTTTTGAGGTCTCCTGAATCAAAAAAGTGGTTTTCGCGACATGGTCTGTCTGTGGGTGTGTGTGTGTGTTCAATTTTAAGCATGAAGGAATTGAGCTACGGGGTTGAAATTTTATATTTAAGTTTTGTACCCTCCTGGTCTGAATCCAAATGTTCCGTACTGTCGGGAATTAAATATACAGTATGTCGACACAAAAAATCTTGTGTGACAAGCACAGAACACAACTTTCGATTACCGAAGGTAAGAGAAAGTTGTGTGCTGTGCGCCAGTCACACCACGATGTTTTACTTTATTTTGTACATGATTAGCATGTATTTTTTTTTTTTTTTTTTTTGGCCTTTTTTAGACTATATTTTTTTAATCCGCCCACGCTCCTTCTGCGTCATCTCAATGCCCCCTCTGGGTCTTCTACTGACCCCCCCCTCCCCGAAAGCCTCAAACGCCCACAAGGGGGCGTTATCGCCCACGTTGAGAACCTATGCTCTATCACTTACAGTCAACAACCCATTTAGGAGAGGACTTCTTTCAAAAGAAAAAGACGAGGGCCTCACAGTCTGAAATAAATTCGAAAGCCATACTTAATCCAGAACTAGCTCCTAAGCCAGGGATGAAGAAACCGAACCATAAAGTAATTCGTTAAAAACATGAAGACTGAATGGATTAATATTTATTCTATTTCTAATATAAACAACTTCTTTGAAAACGAACTCGATCATCTTCTTCTTCTTTATTAATTATAATACTATTTTTAGAAATAAATTTGATATGTCAAAAGGTAAAAAAAACCTTTCATATAACAAGAAAACAAATTTAAATTGGCGTTGGATTTTTGAAAAGGATTTATTGAGAATTGCTTATATATCTAAATTCAACCATAAGGCACGCGACTATTTCTTCAAACTTATATATACCTATATTCAATAAACAAGATTTATTTGCAAAGTTTGTAAATCAACAAAATTATTCGTTTCTTCTCTCGAATTAATTTCCAACTTTTACTAATATATCTCTTTCTCCTTTTATATAAATATATAAAGTATTTAAATCAAGTTTCTCTAAAGAGAAGTTTTCGAATGTTGATATCGCGATAAAAGCAGCAGCTTACGAGATATAATAATAAAGATGGGCTATTTGGGTTCAAGCTTAAGACTTTGAAATTTGGCCTTTTCATCGTTAGAAAGATAAGAGCTTGTCGCTTAAAGATAGCGAGGCTGAACGAAAATCATTTATCTACAAAAAGAGGGGGGGGGGGGATGGAGACCATGAATCTGACAAATTGTTCACATGTGTATAAGAAATAAAAGCAGCAGATGCACAAAGATGCAAAAAAAACTACTTCAAAGATCAGAAACAACAAATCATGGAGGGGAAGATAAAAAAAAATAGGAAATAGAGTCGCCCAAGGAAATTTTATCTCAAGACAATGGCTTTTTAAAAAAAAAATCTGATTTATTTCTTTTAGGGACAAATTTTAATTGAAAATATGATTAAGTTTTGTTGTGTTAAAAAAAAATATTTCTCACTTAATAAGTACGATGGCCCAAATCGCCAGGATATATGATTCATAAATTTACATGTATTACCCTACCCCATGGGGTAATAGTTAATAGTTGGTCAATGCATTGACCAACTCCGGAACTTTAACAATTTTGAAGGACTGAAGATGGGTAAATAAAATTCACTCACCCGTTGAATTGTTTTAAATCGGAGGCTTTTATTTTTGGCTGCACCAGCTCCTTCTCCCGTTTATAGGAAAACAGCCACTGACTCAGTGGCGGATCCAGAGGAGTTTCTCGGGGGAGGGGGTAATCTGGTGTGACTGGTCGCACAGCACACAATTTTTTCTTATTATCGGTAATTTAAAGGTGCATTCTGTAGTTGTTTACCAGGATATATATACAAATCAAATTTTTAAGTATTAGTTTTTAAAATTTTATATTAAAAATACAATTTTTTTCCCAAAACAATATTTTTCTCAAAATCTCGAGGGGGGGGGGGTAATTACCCTCCTTTACCCCCACCCCCTCTTGTATCCGCCCTTGCATTGACTTCATTGAAAAATATTTCTAATAACTTTAGAGGAGCTTCTAGGGTTTTAGATTTTACAAACATCCATCTATCGTAGCCCTTCATGACCAACGCTGATTATAGCCCTAGATCTATTATAGCGTATATTTTATTTTTAGATTTAATTAACTCAATTATATTTATTTATTTTTTTTTATATAAAGAGAAAGTCCAATTAAATTAACATGATTGTTTTATTTAGTTTTATTTATTTGACATTTAATCTATTTTTTTATATATTCTAATTAATCTAATTAGTTTTGTTTTTTATTCATTAATTTAAAATTCTTCCTTTCTTTCTAAACAAATTTCCAATTACTAAATATTCACTTATATACCTTTAAAATTCTTTTCCTATAAAATTTTTTACAACGAATATATAAATTTTAAATCAAACAAAGTGCTCTTTTTAAGTTACATAACATATGTAACTCCTGAGGATTGGTTAATAGTCCAAAATATATTGAGTTAGACTATAAATTCAAACAATTCTTTCATTAAATAATTTTTGCTCTTTTTAAATTATTTTTTAGGACTTTATCGAACCTGTCTCTATTTATTTTAATCGATTGGTAGCCAATTACATAAATTTTTGTCGCATAAGACATCTGACCCTAGACCCAGAGGTAAGAACTCTACCACTGTGCTACAGCAGAGAAAATTCTAAGAAATAAAAGTAAGGGGGTAAAAGTAAGATTCGCATAAAAGGACTAAGCAGAATGGCAGCCTTAACTTAGGTAACTTGTGATTGCCATCCATGTATTCAGAAGATAGTTTAAAACAGAAATAAAATTTCCATTTATCGTATATATTTGTTATATAGCTACGCGTTTATTTTTTTATTTTTAATCTTTTTTCTTTTTGTCAAACCGATAGATTTTGGTATGCACCGTTTGAAAAAAAAAGAAAAATGATTCTTTTTTGTCCAAGTGTTGGACATCAAAATTTGTTCTTCTTTTATCTGACTGCTGTACAAGTCAAAAAGATAAATCACAGATGCACAATTGACAATTTTCTTTTTTTCATCTGTTCTGGTCACAAGTTTCATTCTATAAGAAGAAATCATCAAAATCGAAACGGCAACTTTTAACTTTTTTTTCTTTTTCTCTCTCTTTCTACTAAACAAAAAAAAACTTATTTTATTTTTTTTTTAAACATTTTTTTTTGTTATATCTGAAATTTTTTTTCCACAATATTTATTTGAAATTAAATTGATTGATTATAATACTGGTAAACAATAGATATATAGGTTCATACTATAAAAAAGCCTGTTAATTCAAAAAAAAAAAAATAAATAAATAAATAAATAAATAAAATACAAAATAAATTCTCAGTCTATTAAATTTTGTAAAACAAATTGATATAGCATCATATTTATAATGACTGGTATACCAGTATCTTATTTTAGATCACGATGTGTATGTAAATAAATGTCACTTTTCATCATTAAGTTATTTCTGGCATAAAAGGCCAAGCAGCTATGTTTATTTCTTTATTATAGAACCCACAGTGACGTTTCGGTCGACTATGCGACCATCTTCATGACTAGGGTTCAGTCAAAAGAAAAGCCCTTTGACTTTGGTGCTGAATGCATTCTATCTGATACAGTCGATCGTAATGAATTTGATGAAATGTATGCCAAAGAACGTAAGAAGGTTTTTCTGTTGTCTGGACCCTAACCATGAAGATGGTCGCATAGTCGACCGAAATGTATCTGTGGTTTCTATAATAAAAATATAAATATAGCTGCCTGGCCTTTTATTTATTCTACTACATATTGATTCAGCTATTCACCTCGCTAACATAGAATTTACATAAAATTTAAAAGAGTGTAGACTTGTAAAAATATATCTTTGAATAATTAGAAATTATAAAGTTCACATAATTCATATACCTAAGAATCCCATTTTGATATGAATATGATATCTGGAGCTTAACATTAATATATCATAAACAACAATAAATAGAAGATTTATCCAAACGAATTTAACGCTATTCCGAGGTTGATTTGTGGTTTCATCAACAGCTGTTAAAGAGAATTGTTTGCTACGAATAAGAGTGGGGGGTATGACGGGGGCCACAAGTTTGTTTAGAGTATCCGAGTTGGCTGGCGTTGCAAAGAGCCAAAGAGGGGGATAATCCCAAGTAGGGCACAGGATTCTCTGAAATTGACTTAATGGCTTCAGCTCTCTGCAATCATCTGCAAATCGAGGGCAATGGACCTGAAAGTTGACAGGGGAATAGTCACTTGCTCTTGCATTGCTTAGGTACAATTACAATTCAAATAGATGAGAACTAGTTATTTTCGAGTGCCCTTTAAATAAAAATTTCAACTAATTACTAAAATTATTTTAAATATAAATTCACTGAAAGAGTTTTAGTTAATTTAATTTCAACAACTCTTATTTGGTTCCATATGCGAAAAAGATTAAAAATAATTCTATTTGCCTGTCAATTAGGCAACCAGTTCGACAACTTTGCCATGAATCTTTTTTTCTACCTTTTACTTTTGATTAATATTTTTTTTAACTTCTAATATACTGTGCCCCTGGGCCTTAGCACAGTGGTAGAGTTCTTGTCTCTTGTCCTGAGGTCTCATCTCATGTAAAAAAATTTAATTCAATTAAATTGTCTACGAATCAATTTAAAATGGAAAGAATCCAATTCAGAAAAAAAAAAAAAAAATATCGTGTAATTGTAGAGATATTTTTGAACAAAATCAAAAGATAATAATTTTTATTAAATTAATAAAAGTGATCAAATAATTTTCACAAAAAATTTTAATTTTTTTTTTTCTTTAAAAAACATTCACACTTTTTTCTCATTCACCCTCACACAAACATTCACACAGTCTTCTCGGCAACTCAGGCCATTTAAGACTTTAGACGATAACCGTTGTAAGTAAAATATATTGGGGGTTCAGGCATTTCTATTTAAGCCATCTGGTATCCAAATGGCTTAAATAAAATCATCGGACTGCCTGGGTCCGAACCCGCGACGTTTGGTATAGGAGGTACGCCACCTACTACTCCATACCCGGG
>JAKCPI010004000.1:0-23086 GCA_023213315.1 Euborellia annulipes
TTTACCGATATATTAAAATTCAAGATGTAAAATTTATAAACATGGGAAAATATTTATATTTTGTTACCATGGCAACCAATTCTCCTATCTTTCCTACAAGGGCGGATCCAGAGGTGTTTCTCGGGGGGGGGGGGGGGTAATCTGGTGTGACTCGTCGCACAGCACACTATTTTTTTAATTTCGATAATTTAAAAGCGCATTCTGTACTTGTTTGCCAGAATATAAATACACATCAAATTTTCAAGTATTAATTTTAAAAATTTTACATTAAAAATAAATTTTTTTGCGAAAAAAAGGTAATTTTTTTCGAATCTCGGGGGGGGGGGGTAATTACCCCCCTTTACCCCCCCCCCCCCCCCTTGTATCCGCCCTTGCTTTCCTATGAAGTACAAGAGTAAAGTGTGCTTCAAACAATTTTGAGAAGAAATTGGGAATATACTTTTGAAAAGCAATTAAAAAATAATTGATTTATGAATTTTAATCAAAATCGTTAGAGCGAATTTTGAGTACTAGTATTCTTTGGCCAAGGGTTAATACAAGGGAGGGGTAACCCCCCCCCCCAAGATTTGAAAAAAATACTTTTTTTCGCAAAAAAAAATTTATTTTTAATATAAAATTTTAAATATTAATACTTAAAAATTTGATTTGTATTTATATTCTTTCAAACAAGTACAGAATGCGCTTTTAAATTACCGAAATTAAGAAAATATTGTGTGCTATGCAACCAGTCACACCAGATTACCCCCCCCCCCTCCCGAGAAACACCTCTGGATCCGCCCTTGTCTTTGGCCCATTTTTTTCAAAAGCTTCGTGTCACGTCCCAGGGAGGGGTCCCTAACTTAAATATAAAATTTCAACCTCCTAGCTCTTTTTGTTCTTGAGATATTTTGTTTACAAACATTTGTTGAATTGAATTTTGTATTTCCTTGGGAAAAAATATTGAGACGATACCCACATAGCACTGCAACCAAAAATCGGACATTTCGACGCCGCAGGGACGTTCTGCGATGTCCCAAAGTTGCAGCATCGTCCCTTCGACGTCTAAATGTCCGCTTTTTGGTTGCAATGTTATGTGGGTATATACGACGATTAGAAAAATATTTACTTTTTTTAAAGTGAATTTTAATGTTATACCTTAAAAACCCAGACAATTCGGCCAGTTTTAGGTTAAATTTAAATTTTGACTCATTAACTCTGAAACTACTTGAACCTATTTTTATCTAGAACTAAAAAATTCTAAAAATCTATTTATTAATTTCCCGCTGGCTTTAAGAAGAATCCATCTAAAGAAGTCACTCAAAAAATAATATAGTCCAAGGGGAGGGGCAACGAGCCTTCCTAACTAGCTGCGCGGCCTGCCGAAGGTTTATCATAAATAGTTAATAATAAGTAGACCTATAGTAAGAATTTATTTTTACTTAAAATACATATTCGCGTACAATTTCATTTTTAATGAAGCTCATGATGATGATGATATGATGGTATTCATCAATAAAATCTCGGATTCGGATTTCATTTAATGAATGCTTGGTTGGTTAAAAAAAAAAAATGATTCGGTTTGAAAAGCGCATAAATTATGAGACCTGAGGGTACGCTACTGCAATATTATATTTATATATGATATTTGTTTTATTTTTATTTTTATTCATCATTAAATTTAATCCCCTGGATTTTAATCACATTATTTCAAAAATTACACATGCACACACTCTACGTATTTACCAGTATACGAGTATTTATACACACACTCTATTTCAAAAGTATTAATAATTAAATTTTGAATATTTCGTAATACTAGATAAATATCTAAAGATTAAAAAATTAGATTTTAAAATATGATTAGAAATGAAGGGACTTTTTTGTTAAATAGATTTGTATTATCATACAATATTTACATTAGCTTATTATTTGAGAAATTCTTGTTTTGAAGGAAATATACAGTAAAGGCCCATTTTTAAATGAATAAATCAAAATTCTCACAATGGCCAGGATTTTTTCTTAGAAGGTGTGGAAAGTCAAGGCTTTAAAGAAATATTTTATTTAAGGTGCGCGTCTCGAAAAGCCGTTAGAAGACGATTCAGTACCGAGTTACTCTAGGCGGCAAGAGATGGCGTTAGTTTTTCCCATATGAATACAAGGGATTTATTCCATTTTATTTGAAAGTTTCCAGCTAATTAATTAAGGGTAGAAAATTAATTATTTTTTAACACAATGATTACTAATTTAATTATCTATAAGATATAGAGCGAATTTTTTAAAAATATCTTTTATTTAATACGATTAATCTAAAAAAAAAAATTTATTTTTTCGAAATTCAAAAAAAGGGCTCCCATAACTTGTAGATATTTTAAATAGCTTTAATTTAAAAAAAAAAAAATTTGAGGTCGATAGCTTCAAAATTGTGGCCGCTTGAAACTCCCAAAATTAGCGACCCGAGATGAGCACCTTAAAAATTTTTTCATTTATTAAATTTAGCCAAATACTTGAATACTTCATTAAGTAGTTCAATGATTTTTTTTTTACTATCACTAACTTAATTATTTTATCCAAGACTAACGTACAAATTAGCCAATGGAATTTTTATTATTAATGGTGAATATTTCAGTTGAAACTCAGAATTTCTTGCTTATATAATGAAGTCTTCTCCAACAAACCTCTTGAGATCGTCAGTCCATCTTGTAGGAGACGCCCAGCCCAATTTTAGAGGAAGTTGTTGGTCTTCAGAGAGTTATCTAAATCACTGTTGTTCTTTTATTTGGAGCTTAAGCCTAATTTCTATAATATTACTGGGGGATTGGTTAGCACATGGACCATTTGAAATTAAAAAATTTACGGATTATAGTAATAAAACAGTTTAGATTTTCAAACTTCTCATTATTGAAGTCTTTAAAATTTTTTACGATTCGCTTAATGTTGCGTTGTTATAAGATTAATATATTTTATTTTAATTTTACACATCTCATTTATTGTGTAGTTACAATTACACAAATGATCTCTTCACATTAAAAATATTTTTTTTCTTATTCTACAATCGCTGTATTTGGGTAATTGGCGTTTTATACGTATAGCTATTAGATTAAATTATTTTTTAAAGATAAAATTAATGTTATAATTCGATCTACCTACCGACAGGCAGGAAAGAAACCACAAGAGAATGAAAACTATAGCTCTCAGTTCAAATTACATATCCAGAACGGTGATAAAATTTCATGAGCTCTAATTGCGTTCGTTTTAGTATCATTTTTCTTTCTGACAGATGGCATTGTCTCACTGATTTGATCATAATTAGAAATTAAACAAAAAAAAAAAATCTTGAGAATTTTTTCTGACGGCTTCATTTATTATTAACAAAGAAAAAATTTTTATTATAATCTCTGTGTTTATAAATATATTGTAATAATGTGAAAAAGTTCAAGTTATAATAAGATCTCAGCTCTCATGTTGAGTACAAACAAATACTGACAGGTTGGTTTATATTTGATTTGGGCAAAAAAAAAATCTCTAGAAATCATATACAGTTATTCAAAAGGCAATTTTATCTTTCGTTAAATAAAAATCTGGTGTGACTGATCGCTCGGTAATTTAAAGTTGGGTAGTTTTTTTTTTTAATTCTTTTTAAGGTCTTTTTCGGCATCGAGACCATTTTATACCCCTTCCCTATTTATTTCAATTGATTGATATCTAATTCAATCGCCTGGGACGGGATGCCCTTGACCTTTCGTATCAGAAGCGAATGCTCTACGTCTGAGTCATAGATCAAGGGAAAAAATGTTGGGTTGTTATTTTCAAAGTCAACCCTTAAAAAAAAAAGAAAACTTATTTAAAATTGAAGAAGAAAGATTTTTTTTATAAAAAGGCATTCTGTATTTGTTATTAAGAAATTGCAATTAGAGAAGGGTTTAAAGCAGATAAGCTTATTATCATGAGAAAGACAACGCGAGTTCAAATCCATCTCATGGCAAAAATTATCCAACTCCATTTGCTTCTTTAATACTTAAAATAATTAAATTTTTAATAATTAAAAAAATTATCAAAATCACTTCAGTGGTTTATGATTAACCTATTTCTGACCATCTATATAATCCCAGATTATTATTAATATTATTAGAATAGATACAAATAAAGGCTATAAACCCTAATATGGGAAGCATTTGTGAATATGTCTCAAATTAAAGTCACATAATAGGAATTATATGATAAGTGAGGTATTAATCATTATGCATAAATAAGCTTATATATAAACATACTGAGATTGAACATATCGCCTACTGAGTGAGAATGGTGAGTGACGAAAGTCCGAAATTAAACAATTGGAGAAAAGGCGTTTTAAAGTTTTATAAACTTACACATTTAAATAGCTGGGCAACAAAGGAATAGGCCAAAATCAATAGCAAAGAATGGAAATATATTTTCGCCACTTTGGCACTCAAAAGAGAAGACATTTTAACAAAGTTTCCTAGGCTTAGCTCAAAAATTGAATTTTCGAACTTTCACTATGATTCTCAGCAGGAGATATAAAATCACTTGAATTGGAGCAAGTGCACAGTACCAGTGGCGTAACCAGGGGGGGGGGGGCGAGGGGGGCGCGAGCCCCCCCCCCGCCCCAGGCGCATCGAGCCCTTGGCGCCCCCCGAAACCGGCATAGGCGCCCTACGGCCTCTAAAATATAGCCCAGCGTATGTGATTTTATCATATTCTTTTCTACGATTGTCTTAAAAAATTGATTGTTTTCTTTTAAAATTATATTACAACTTGAATTCTACTATTTTAAATGAATTTAATTCCAAAAAAATCTGGTGTGACTGGCGCACAGCACACAACTTTCTCTTACCTTCGGTAATCGAAAGTTGTGTTCTGTGCTTGTCACACCAGATTTTTTGTGTCGACATGTATTTAGTTTCCGACCATAGGGTACGATTGAATTCAGATGTAAAATTTATAAGTATGGCAAAATATTTATATTTTGTTACCATGGCAACCATTTCTCCTATCTTTTCTATGGAGTACAAGAGTAAAGTGGTCTTCAGAAGATTTCAATGACAAAATGAGAATATACATTTTATAGAGAATCTAAAAAATAATTGATTTTTGAATTTAAAAAAAAATCGTTGGAGCAAATTTTGAGAAAATCGAAAAAAATTGAAAAAGTACATCAGTAAAGTACTAGTACTCTTTGGTCGATTTTGTTCAAAAGCTTCGTGTCACGTCCCATGGGGGTGCCTAACTTAAATATAAAATTTCAACCTCCTAGCTCTTTTCGTTCTTGAGATATTTTGTTCACAGACACACAGACACACAGACAGACAGACAGACCATGTCGCGAAAACCACTTTTTTGGATTCAGGGGACCTCAAAACGTGTATATCCATCAAAATCTCGACATCGAATTTTTGACATGAAACCAATACTTTCTCTCTCTATATATATTAACATATATATATAGGATAATAAGAGAAAGTAAAAATAATAAATAACGTATATAGAGGCTTTATAATTAAAATTTTTTTTATTTTGCAATATATAAGCCTTAATTTGATGTTTTATGGCTGTGGAGATTTACTCAGGATTCGTATAAGCCTTAATATTTAATTTTTTGAAATTCAAAACTTTTTTAAGCATGAAGGAATTGAGCTATGAGACTGAAATGTTATATTTAAGTTAAACAACCCCCGGGACGGTGAAAATAAGCTTTTAATCAAAATCGGCCAAAAAGTACTAGTATTTTACTGATGTAGTTTTTCAGTTTTTTTTTCGATTTTCTCAAAATGAAAGGGCTTTTACCATTCTTCAGGCCCGCCCGAGCCCGCCCGGAATTTTTTCAAACCCGCCCATTCCCGCCCGAGATTTAGTGAATGAATGAACGAATGTCTAGCAATTTTTAAATAAAATTTCATTTGCATGCCCGTCCGCCCGAACCCGTTTATTTAGACTTGCTACCCGCCCGTACCCGCCCGTAATTTTTTCATGGCCTCCAAAGCCCGCCCGGCCCGCTCCGCGGGCCGGGTAGGTAACGGGCCTACGGGCCAACCCGTACCCGTGCAGGGCTCTAATCGGGGGTTCGGATCCCAGGCAGTCCGAT
Organism: Euborellia annulipes; assembly: GCA_023213315.1. NCBI lineage: Eukaryota > Metazoa > Arthropoda > Insecta > Dermaptera > Anisolabididae > Euborellia > Euborellia annulipes. The sequence goes on from JAKCPI010004000.1 coordinate 6,080, forward strand.
GATTTTATTTAAGCCATTTGGATACCAAATTTCAAAGTCAAAGTCTTATATGGCCTAAGTTGCCGAAAAGACTGTGTGCATGTGTGTGTGAGTGTGAGTGGGAAAGAAGTGTGTGTTTAAAAAAAATATGGGGTGATTGACTTCCCCGAGACTTTCTCGTATATTCTTTTGGAATTACGTCTGGGGTGTGTGTGTGAACACGATTGCTTAAAAACCAAAGCAGCTAGATCGATGAAATTTGGTATATGCTCCTTACACTAAAATTGTAGATTTCTATCAACTTTTGGAGTAAATACGTCACTTGGAAGTAGTACTTTACCTAATAAGTTTTTTCAGAAATTTCGAAATTTTCAATTTCTTTGTTATATTATGATAAAATACTCAATTTTAAAAAGTTTTTATTCTTTGATATTTTTCCGAAAACTGAATAGTTTTTGAAATAATCACAGAAGAAAACGACATTTTTTCGTAAAAGCAAAGAAAAATCAAAACAAAATCATACAGGTGTCATTAAAAAACATGTAAATATAAACAAATTCATTTGTTTCACAAATTCGTTGAGGAAATTTACAGGAGGCAAGAAATTTGCCCGCCGAAGGGGCAATTGCTGCCGAAGGCGAGCAAGGGGGTCCAGGGGGCGGAGCCCCCTGGAAAACCGGCGCCCTAGTTGAGCTTCGCCCCCCCCCCCCCGCCCTCAAAGGCTGGTTACGCCGCTGGTACTCTCTCGTTAAAATGACTGGATTCGATCGTCCGAGAATTGTAGGTTTCGGTATATATATTTAAAATTTCACTTGAAGGTAAACCGAAAAAATGTTTTTCTACATTTTGGATTCTAATATATTGGCGGAAACTAATAATATCTCGACACACAAAATCTGGGGCACATAACACAACTTTTAATTATTTAGAGAAAAGAAAGTTTTGTACTGTGCGACCAGTCACACCAGATTTGTTCTGTCTTTTTGCAAGGGATAATTCACATAAAATAGAAATAATTTATTTTTCTTTAAAAGATAATCTTTAAAATTAATCGATTTAATTTTATTGCTTTGTGTTCTATTTTTAGATCATTGTTGGCGCCTCTCCCCCCTCCCACTCCAGCCAGTGCGGCGACCGTCGCCGCCTCAGGCAGCCACGTCAGTCAGTTCAGTCTACAGGCAGGCGACGCGTCGCGACGCTGCAGCTCAAACGCCAAGGCATCATTCTCTCCTCTCTTCGATGAAATTCTCTCGAATTCATCACCAACAGGTAAATATCACTCAATTATTTATTACGTTTCAATTTAATTATAAAAGCCAAGTAGAGGAGATACATACAGTTATCCTTTTATATCGCAATTTTATGTCGTTTTCTTATGAAGGTCAAAGCAAGACGTTTCAAATCTTAGGCTAGAGTTTATTAATGCCATTTATTTTCAAAAAAAAAAAAAATTAAAACTTATTTTATTTCGTCTCTTTAATTAAATGTAAATAATATCAAAATTTTAATTCATATAACAAATTTTTTTGGAAAAGGTGAAAATTTAAATAAGAAAACCTTAAAATATTTATATTATAACTGCTGCTACTCAGCCAGATATTTTTCATAATAATCATCATATTTATCTTAAATGTATTTCTTCCCTTGATCCGTAGAAGGCCTACAGAGGTAAAGCATTCGCTTCATGTGCTCTTGTTTGCCTCCCGTTTTAAGTGAGAAATATTTATTTCAATTAAATTGGCTTCCAATCAAATGAAAATTATAGGGACGGGGTCGAAATGTTCTCAGATGCAAGACAAAAAAAAATTATTTCTTTTAACATTTTTATTTAAACTAGCTGCATAGACAGATTTGGAGGACCTAGACTCTTTAAGCCTCAACATTTTTTTGATTATTGTTAGTACTTATAAATTTTCTTTTTTCTATAAAAACTAGCTATGTATCTAGACGTGGACGGCCCACTTAAAATTTGAATCTCACACCGAAAATATTTTTTATTTGACCTAATAATTATTCAGATATATTTCATTTCTCTTAATATTTCAACTTCGAAGGCCAATTCAGCTGCGCTAAATAAAATTAGGATTATTAATTTTTTGTTTGTTTGTTTTTTCAAGAAATTACATTTCCATATCATTAATGAATATTATGATAAATGAATTCATTGGGTGTTATATTATCAGGTACAAGCCCTCAGGAGAGGAGTTTTTTTAAATCTTGAGGAATTTGTAATTTTTTATCTAAAAATAAAATTAATAAAGAGAATTATAGTATTTTTTGGTCCACTGGGGGGGGGGGGGGGCATACTGATTTGCTTCTGATTCTAGAATGTTTTCAATAAAAGGAATTTTTTTTTTTTTCAGATAGTCCTTGAACTTATGAGACAATATTTCTCGGACTGAATCTCCAGATGCTGTATTTTACCTAAACAGGCATCATCATACAGAACGAGACTTATATAAAAAGTTGGAGGGGTTATTATTACTTTATACACGAATGATGAAGGACATTACTCTTCGAGTCAGCTGGTAATTTCTTTTCTTAAATTAATTTTCAATAAAACAAATTTGACTTTCTATTCTTCTTTTTACTTTCTCTTACCTATGTATATATGTAATATATATATAGAGAGAAAGTATTGGATTCATGTCAAAAATTCGATGTCGAGATTTTGATGGATCTTCACGTTTTGAGGTCCCCTGAATCCAAAAAAGTGGTTTTCGCGACATGGTCTGTCTGTGTGTCTGTTGTCTGTGTGTGTGTGTGTGTGTGTCTGTGAACAAAATATCTCAAGAACGAAGAATGAGCTAGGAGGTTGAAATTTTATATTTAAGTTAGGCACCCCCATGGGACGTGACAAAGAAGCTTTTGAACAAAATCGACCAAAGAGTACTAGTACTTTACTGATGCACTTTTTCAGTTTTTTTCGATTTTCTCAAAATTTGCTCCAACGATTTTTTTTAAATTCAAAAATCAATTATTTTTTAGATCCTCTTTAAAATGTATATTCTCATTTTGTGATTGAAATCTTCTGAAGACCACTTTACTCTTGTACTCCATAGAAAAGATAGGAGACATGGTTGCTATGGTAACAAAATATAAATATTTTCCCATACTTATATTTATATGGATATGTAATATAGAGAAAGATGGTTATGTCAAAAATTGATGTGAGATTTGATGGAATTTTACATCTTGAAAATCGAATGTACCGTACTGTCGGAAACTAAATACATGTCGACACAAAAAATCTGGTGTGACAAGCACAGAACACAACTTTCGATTACCGAAGGTAAGAGAAAGTTGTGTGCTGTGCGCCAGTCACACCAGATTTTTATTATAGAAAGCATTGTTTTTTTTTTTTTTTTTTTTTTTTTTTTTTTTTATATAAGCTGAAATAGTTTTTTAGCGAAACTATCCAAAAATGTATTACATTTTATTAATTACTGTCGTTTTTCTTTTCTTTCAGTTCCCGGTCTACTTTCATGAGATTGATTTGACTTCTGCCCTCTCTTCTGGAGTAACAAGTGAGCCTCGCTTCTGCTGCAACAATTCTTCTCGAGTAGCAACTGATCTTCTCTTCTAGTCTTTCTACTGAGCTTCTCTTCTCAAGGAACTTGAAGTAAGGCCAGCGATTATATTAAAGGAGACTCAGATTTTTTAAAGTTTTACTAGAGTTGAGCTCTTAAATTTTTACAGTCAAAAAGAGTCAAGTGATATTCTTTTAGAAATTGTTAATAACAGCGCTAGTTTGATGTCAAAATTAATATCGATATGCAGTGGCGTAACCAGGGGGGCGAGGGGGGCGCGAGCCCCCCGCCCCAGGCGCATCGAGCCCTTGGCGCCCCCGAAACCAACATAGGCGCCCTATGGCCTCTAAGATATAGCCCAGCGAATGTGATTTTATCATATTCTTTTCATCCATTGTCTTAAAAAATTGATTGTTTTCTTTTAAAATTATATTACAACTTGAATTCTACTATTTTAAATGAATTTAATTCCAAAAATAATAAATAACGTATATAGAGGCTTTATAATTAAAATTTTTTTTATTTTGCAATATATAAGCCTTAATTTGATGTTTTATGACTGTGGAGATTTACTCAGGATTCGTATAAGCCTTAATATTTAATTTTTTGGAATTCAAAATTTTTTTAAGCATGAAGGAATTGAGCTGAGACTGAAATGTTATATTTAAGTTAAAGCTTTTAATCAAAATCGGCCAAAAAGTACTAGTATTTTACTGATGTAGCTTTTCAGTTTTTTTCGATTATGAAAGGGCTTTTACCATTCTTCAGGCCCGCCCGGAATTTTTTCAAACCCGCCCATTCCCGCCCGAGATTTAGTGAATGAATGAACGAATGTCTAGCAATTTTTAAATAAAATTTCATTGGCATGCCCGTCCGCCCGAACCCGTTTATTTAGACTTGCTACCCGCCCGTACCTGCCGGTAATTTTTTCATTGCCTCCAAAGCCCGCCCGGCCCGGTCCGCGGGCCGGCCGGGTAACGGGCCTACGGGCCAACCTGTACCCGTTCAGGGCTCTAATCGGGGGCTCGGATCCCAGGCAGTCCGATGATTTTATTTAAGCCATTTGGATACCAAATGTCAAAGTCAAAGTCTTATATGGCCTAAGTTGCCGAAAAGACTGTGTGCATGTGTGTGTAAGTGTGAGTGTGAATGGGAAAAAAGTGTGTGTTAAAAAAAAAAATAGGGGGATTGACTTCCCCGTGACTTTCTCGTATATTCTTATGGAATTACGTCTGGGTGTGTGTGTGAACACGATTGCTTAAAAACCCAAGCAGCTAGATAGATGAAATTTGGTATATGCTCCTTACACTAAAATTGTAGACTTCTATCAACTTTTGGAGTAAATACGTCACTTGGAAGTAGTACTTTACCTAATAAGTTTTTTCAAAAATTTCGAAATTTTCAATTTCTTTGTTATATTATGATAAAATATTCAATTTTAAAAAGTTTTTATTCTTTGATATTTTTCCGAAAACTGAATAGTTTTTGAAATAATCACAGAAGAAAACAACATTTTTTCGTAAAAGCAAAGAAAAATCAAAACAAAATCATACAGGTGTCATTAAAAAACATGTAAATATAAACAAATTCATTTGTTTCACAAATTCGTTGAGGAAATTTACAGGATGCAAGAAATTTGCCCGCCGAAGGCGGCAAGGCCGAAGGGAGAGGTCCAGGGGGCGGACCCCTAGATAAGCTTCGCCCCCCCCCCCCCCGCCCTCAAAGGCTGGTTACGCCGCTGGACAGTACTTGAGAACGGCTGCAGAATAAGCAGTCGAAACGATGTACAGTATTTATATTTTTAATAAATAATTAATAACAAAAATGTGGTCTATAATTAAAAATTCCCATAATAATGATATAACATCACTTGATAAACTGTTCCATGTGTGAATCACTCTTAGAAAATAAACTCTCGAGGGTCCAAAGAAAATTGGTCAAACGTTCTCGTACTAGCAGTGGCGTCATTTGGAGGGGGCAGGGGGCTCTGATTTTTATAAAATTCTATATTATTCTTTAAATAATATATTTCAAAATACTGTATATCTACGAGTATATAAAATGTACAAAATTAAACAATTAATTAAATTAAATATCTTTTCGCCCTCGGCTTGGTATATGGGTTAGCGTACTGGCCTTGTATACCAAGGATCGCGGGTTCGGATCCCAGGTAGTCCGGTGATTTTATTCAAGACATTTGGATACCAAATAGCTTAAATTAGAATGGACCCCCAATAGATATATACATTTATTAAAGGTTATCGAAAAAGTCTTATACGGCCTAAATAGCCAAAAAGACTATGTGGATGTGTGTGTGTGTGAGTGTGAGTGTGAATGAGAAAAAAGTGTGTAAAAAAAAAAATATATTTTGGCCAACTCAGGATTCGCAGGGACTTTGCAGCCAGGAGATTAAATAAAAAATCTTTTATTTAATTTTTATTTGCCGACGTTTCGGTCGTTAATCACGGCCTCAACAGTGCCTATGATCATAACATAAAAAGATTTTTTTATTTAATCTCCTGGCTGCAAAGTCCCTGCGAATCCTGAGTAAATCTCCACAGCCATAAAACATCAATTTATTTTGGCCAAATTTGAGTACATATTTGTAAGTAAATTTTAATTATAAAAAAGTCCCCCCCCCCCCCAAGAAAAAGTTGAAATGACGCCACTGGATACTAGTTTGGGGGTTGCGAATAAATCAACCTCAAAAAGAATGCACAGGAATTGCACCAATTGTCAAATTTTTAATAAAATTACTATTTCTCAACTCTAAATTTAAGAAATATAATTGATAACTTTATGTCTACTATATCCAGGGCCGCAGACAGGCCGCCCCCTTGGCTATATCTCCGGGACCCGGGCCCTCCGAGGGGGCCCGGGCCCATTGCGCTCCCACCTTAAAATTCTAATAAAAATTAAATTTCATGGTTAAAATTTCAATTAAGGTGCGCGTCTCGAAAAACCGTTAAAGCACGATTGACTCGAGGCGGCACCAGATGGCGTTAGTGTTCCCCCATAGGAAAACACGTAACTTGTTGCATTTAATTCTAGACTTTCCAGCTAATTAATTAAAGGCAAAAAATTAATTATTTTTTAACACAATGATTACTAATTTAATTATCTACAACTTATAGAGCTCCTTTTTTTAAAATATCTTTTATTTAATGCGATTAATCTAAAAAAAATTTTTTTTTTTCGAAAATCAAAAAAAGGGCTTCTATAAGTTGTAGATATTTTAAATAGCTTTAATTTTTAAAAAAAATTGAGGTCGATAGCTTCAAAATTGTGGCAGCTGGAAAGTCCCAAAATTAGCACCCCGAGACGCGCACCTTAAAAAAAATCATTTTCTTGAAATTTTTTTCCTCAGGGGGCCCGGGCCTATTAAGCTCAAACCCGGGCCCTTTAAGCTCAAATCTTAAAATTTCAATTAAAAAAATCATTTTCTGGAAATTTTTTTCCTCAAGGGGCCTGGGCCCTTTAAGCTCAAATCAAGTTTGATCTTTTTCACGATTCAGGATAGATAAAAACGCAGATTTCAGTGGCTAATTTTCAAAAAATTTTCCATACCCCCAGATTTCCCCGGAAATCCTCTGTCCGGATCGATAAATTATTGTTAACTCTTTGTTTAGGAAATTTTGAAAAATTTTTAAATAAATATTGTAAGCTTTGTATAACTATTTCAAAAGGTGTGTCAAATACTGTGTAAAAAATTGTTGGCATGAAGGCCACAATAGCCTTTATATACGGTACTAAAAAAAAAAAAACTTTCTTTTTTTTTGGGGGGGGGCGTATTAGTAAGTAGCCCCTGGGCCTGTCAAGTCTGTCTGCGGTCCTGCCTATAGCAGAATATTAAAAATGAATGACTCATATCAATAATTCTCGTTCCATAGATGAAATCAAAATGATAAAATTATCTAATGTCAATAAATCAAATTGGCATATGATAAATGTGTAAATTCAAATAGACGTAACAAAAAAAAAATTTCTTAAAAAAAAAAAATGTTTGGGGGTTAGGATTCGGTCTTGCCACGTGTTAAGACAAGGCTGTTTTTATTTATAAGGTATGGATGGAGTGAGTAGAGAGAGCATGGGCGATGACATACGACCTGACTCAGGTCATAAAGTGACATTGGACTGCCCCGATGAAGGCGCCAACGCGGAAGAGAAACGCCCTGAGGAAGGCCTGCTTACTCATAGATTGCGCAACCGAAACTGAGCGTTCATTAACAAAGCAGGCGGGGGGGAGAGAGAGAGAGAGAAAGAGATACCGTTATTACACAATAACACATTTTCTCAGTCATCATCAACATCACGGACACATCCCATTCAAATTAATTAATTAAATTTATTCAAATAAAAGACTAATTTTTTATGTCATTTTATTGAAACCTAGAACTGGTGATATAAGAAAAGGCCTTTTCAGTTCAATAAATAAAATAGCTATAATATATACAATTTAATTAATTATTATTATTATTATATTTATTAATTCAAAAAGCAGGTAAAAGTAAGGGTGCCGCCCCGGGAGATTTGATATAATTGAAAAATATTTTCTCAGACTTTGTTACGACTTACAAGTCTCCATTATAATAATTGATTTCAAATAAGAAAGCAATTATTCGAAGATGTTAATTACCTTATTTTGAAGTGCATATTCGCAACTCTAGACACCTTTTACAATGCTGTTGCATCAGTAGCCAGTCACTTGGATTAAATTTGAAAGCAGTAACATCTTATGAATTTTGAAGTTTAGGCTTTCACAGTTGTCATCATTAGTAAAAGAATTAGATTTTCGGTTTAACTGTGGTCATAGGCGTAGCCAGGGGGTTTTGGGGGTTCTCCCTCCTTGGGACCCAAGTCATGACTAGATATTTAATACAAATTATATTTCATATAGGGTAAGAGAAAGTAAAATAGAATAATTTACTCTAGCTAAAAAACAAGCCAAAATGATTTATAAATACCCTTAAAATAAACTTAAATTTTAATAAAAATTTCTTGACCCCCCCCCCCCCATCAAAAATTTCTGACTACGCCAATGACTGTGGTTTATTTGTAAGAATAATTATTCTGTGGCCGTAAGATGTAACAACCTTTATAATCTTACTTGTTAGCTGAATTGTACCTGAAGAAGGCCATAGAATAAGTGGCCGAAACGTTGTAAATTCTTACAAATAACCCACAGTTAAACCGAAAATCTAATTCTTTTACTAAAGTAACATTTTCTCTTTAATTAACATTTGAATTAAAATAAACTTTTTACTTTCTTTTACCCTATATATGAAATATATAGATAGAGAAAGTATTGCGTAAATGTCAAAAATTCGATGTCGAGATTTTGATGGATATACAAGTTTTAAGGTCCCCTGAATCCAAAAAAGTGGGTCCCGCAAATTGGTCTGTGTGTCTGTATGTGTGTGGACATGTTTGACCATGAAGGAAATGAGCTAGGAGGTTGTAATTCTATATTTAAGTTAGGCACCCCCCGAACTCGTGTAAATAAGCTTTTAATCAAAATCGGCCAAAAAGTACTAGTACTTTTCTGATGTACTTTTTTTTTTTAGTTTTTTTTCGATTTTCTCAAAATTCGTTCCTACGATTTTTTTAATTCATAAATGAACTATTTTTTAGATGCTCTTTAAAATGTATATTCTCATTTTGCCGTTGAAATCTTCTGAAGACCACTTTACTCTTGGTCTTCAAAATAAAGATATTGATAGAAGAAATGGTTGCAATGGTAACAGAATTAAAATTTTTTTTTTTAAACATTCACACTTTTTTCGGCAAATTAGGCCATATAAGACTTTTACGATAACTGTTAATAAATCTATATATCTATTGGGGGTTAAGGCATTTTTATTTAAATCATTTGGTATCCAAATGGCTTAAATAAAATCATCGGACTGCCTGCGATCCGAACCCGCGACCCTTGGTATACAAGGCCAGCACGCTACTTTAGTTACTTGTAATTGTATGTATAGACGTAAAAACAGGAAATAAACCCTAAAAAATTACCCAACAATTCAACACAATAATTGACCCTAGTGGATGAAAATTTATACAAAAAACATGATACTTTTTTGACCGGTACTGTATTTAAATTAGACGAGCTGATTGCAAAACCCATCAGTGAGTTGGTCATTTGTGTTGCCTACCTTCCAGCAAACAAACATGCACGAATTTATTCATTCTATTTCAACCCTTATGATGTCTCCTATTAAAATATTATCTACCTATAAACATAAGGAAGAAGAAGCCAAAGTCATTTTAATTAATTTTCCTATTAGGTAGCTAAAAATGTAGTTCGTTAAAAACAAATGCACTTGTAAATATAATTAATTACCTGAGAATTTCTAATGAGAGCCTATTTATATAAGTGACCATCAGTTATAATATCTTGGAACTTTTTTTTTTAATCATTTTAATGGGATAGAAAAAAAAAAAAGAAAAATTAATTCCAGTCCAAGTGGTTAGCGTAACAAATCCGGGAATGATCCAGCAGTCTGCTTGCTTCTCCTGGCCATTATTTTAGCTTACATTTTGTCATGGTCGTTTTATTAATTGAAAATTATACAAATTTTTGCCCGGAAAAGGGGAGGGAGTTGTTTTATCGAGGATCGTTTTATTGCCAAATGCAAATAACACCAAGAGAAAATGTTGATATTTATCTCTTAAAAAAAAAAAAAAACTAAATAAATAATAAAATGGTTGTGAAACTCGGAAAAAAAAATTGAATGGGCGAATTATTGCTGAATCATTTTCTGTCAAGATTTGAAGTCTTCTAGATAATTAATGATTTCTTATGAGAGTTTAATTAAACTTACACATATTAACCTGATAAAATATTACCCCATTTTTTTTTATAATGAATTTATTTTGGGTCAGAGGAATCTTAAATTTTTTAATTAAAAATTTTGTATTTAATGACAAAAAGGAATAGGACTTTTAAAAAAATCTGGTGTGACTGGTCGCAAAAGATTTTTTGTGTCTCCATATATTTAGTTTCCGACTGAACGGGACATTTGAATTCAAGATATAAAATTTATAAACAGAGAAAGATGTTTATATTTTGTTACCATGGCAACCATTTCTATCTTTCCTAGTAAGCACAAGAGTAAAGTGGTCTTTAAAAGATTTCAAGAGCAAAATGAGAATATACATTTTAAAGAGCATATAAAAAAAATAATTGATTTTTGAATTTTAATCAAAATTGTTAGAGCGAATTTTGGGAAAATCGAAAAAAAAAAAAACTGAAAAAGTACATCAGTCAAGTACAAGTACTTTTTGGCCGATTTTGTTTGAAAGCTTATTTTCACGCCTCAGGGCCGGAACTACGAGATTTTTTAGGGGGGGGGGGGGCAAAATTTCCCCTTCCTTAAAATTTTCTATACAAAATTCATATTATTTTACCTTTTTTTTAGTAAATCTTTCTTTAATTGCCGCCCCCTGATATCTGCTGCCCGGGTTGATTTTCATTTTGCTCTGAGAAAGGTTCATACATCTTTCAAATATGAATTTCTCTTAAATTTTTTTTTTTTTTTTTTTTTATAAAAAATAATTTATTAAAATGAATATAAATTAAATTTTTTTTAATAAGCTTATAAAATTATGTCTAGAGGTTTCTAATATTTATAGTAGAGGCGAATACACCCTGCTGTTTTCCAAATTTATCCCCCCAACGTCTCTTTTCTGTACGTGTACGAATTAAAGATTTCACGCCCTAGTTGAGCAGTCAATGGAAAATCCGAGAAGAAAAACATCAAATCGAGTTAATTCGCAAAATATATTGGAAAAAAGAGAAACATACCTACGTGCATGCTAGTGCTAGGTGCGTGCTTTGGCAAAGAAAATATTAAAGTTAATCGTACCCTTTTAGATTGGAAATATTTTAATAAAAAATAACATTTTTGATCATTTCGATTCTCAACTTGTTATTATTTCTTGGGACTTGCTTCAAACAAGAATTTTTCTTATTATTACTTTCACGTACCCTATATATGAAATATATAGGAGAGAAAGTATTGCGATCATGTCAAAAATTCGATGTCGAGATTTTGATGGATATACATGTTTTGAGGTCCCCTGAGTCCAAAAAAGTGGGTCCCGCAAATTGGTCTGTGTGTGTGTGGGGGGTGTGTGTGTGTGTGTGTGTGTGTGTGTGTGTGTGTGTGTGTGTGTGTGTGTGTGTGTGTGTGTGGACAGATTTTTAGCATGAAGGAGTTGAGCTACCGGATTGAAATTTTATATTTAACTTAGGTACCTTTGAAGAATCTCAAAATAAGCTTTTGAACAAAATCGGCCAAAAAGTACTAGTACTTTACTGATGTACTTTTTCAGTTTTTTTCGATTTTCTCAAAATTCCCTCCAAGGATTTTTTTTAAAATTCATAAATGAACTATTTTTTAGATGCTCTTTAAAATGTATATTCTCATTTTGCCGTTGAAATCTTCTGAAGACCACTTTACTCTTGTTCTTCATAGGAAAGATAGAACTGGTTGCCATGGTAACGGAATTTAAATCTTTTTCTTTTTATTAGATTAAAAATCAATTATTATTTAAATTCCCATTTATTTTTATTTTATTTGTGTCTTTAATTGCTTAGGAGAAAACATATATCTCTCTCTCTCTCACTTGCAAACATTATCGCCTGTCTCTCCGCCTTCTCTCATAGGCCTAATGTTAATTTCCTATAGGGATTTGTATGTTAATTTCGATTCAAAAGGGGGTCCCCTTTGGAACTTTTTAGGCATTTAAAATTTTTTTTTCCAATTCTTATGAAATTTTGTATTTATTTACGATTCTATATTGTGTATAAAATGTCCAAATATGAGATTAAAATTTTGAAAAATAACCATAGTTTATTTCAAGCAGTCAACATTTAAAATGCAAGTTTGAAACTAAGGTGCTATCGGAAACTAAATATATCTCGACACAAAAAATCTGGTGTGACCAGCACGGTGCACAACTTTCTCTTACCGAAGGGTAAGAGAAAGTTGTGTGCTGTGCGCCAGTCACACCAGATTTTTTTATTCTTTTTGACTAATATAGGCCTATATGTATACTGTATATTCTATATTCTGTATAAGTTTATTATATTAATATAATAAATACGCTGTCTTTCGGGAGGCGTTCAACAGCCTTGTTCCTTGGGAACCCCATCCAGAGCATCAGCTTTGGTTTTGCTTGACAAAATAAATATCTTGGATACATACCATTGCTCTTATTCAAAACAAAAAAAATGTAATTATTAATATAGGCCTAAATATCATAATTGGGAAAATAGATTTATATATCAATAATATAACATAGATTTATATGGAAGCCCCCTGGCCGGGAGGTTGGATATGTTGACAAATGTCAATCTGATGAATTTATTTAAATCATTTGGAAGCCAAATGACTTAAACAAATTTATTTAATTCAAAAGATTGGTGTATATACAGTAGCTATAAAATTTTATTATTATTTAAAAATATTATTTTATTGAACACCAAGATCGAATACTATTGCAATAAATAAAAATCTGGTGTGACTGGCGCACAGCACACAACTTTCTCTTACCCTTCGGTAAGAGAAAGTTGCGCACTGTGCTGGTCACACCAGATTTTTTGTGTCGAGATATATTTAGTTTCCGATAGCACCTTAGTTTCAAACTTGCATTTTAAATGTTGACTGCTTCAAATAAACTATGGTTATTTTTCAAAATTTTAATCTCATATTTGGACATTTTATACACAATATAGAATCGTAAATAAATACAAAATTTCATAAGAATTGGAAAAAAAAATTTTAAATGCCTAAAAAGTTCTAAAGGGGACCCCCTTTTGAATCGAAATTAACATACAAATCCCTATAGGAAATTAACATTAGGCCTATGCGAAGATAAGGTGGAAAGGGAATTTAAAAAGAGTAGAGACAGACGATAATGTTTGCAAGTGAGAGAGAGACATATATGTTTTCTTTGAAACAATTAAAGACACAAATAAATTTAAAATAAATGGGAATTTAAATAATAATTGATTTTTAATCTAATAAAAAAGAAAAAGATTTAAATTCCGTTACCATGGCAACCATTTCTATCTTTCCTATGAAGAACAAGAGTAAAGTGGTCTTCAGAAGATTTCAACGGCAAAATGAGAATATACATTTTAAAGAGCATCTAAAAAATAGTTCATTTATGAATTTTAAAAAAATCCTTGGAGGGAATTTTGAGAAAATCGAAAAAAACTGAAAAAGTACATCAGTAAAGTACTAGTACTTTTTGGCCGATTTTGTTCAAAAGCTTATTTTGAGATTCTTCAAAGGTACCTAAGTTAAATATAAAATTTCAATCCGGTAGCTCAATTCCTTCATGCTAAAAAAATGGTTCCACACATACAGACACACATACATACACACATACACACATACACACACACAGACCAATTTGCGGGACCCACTTTTTGGACTCAGGGGACCTCAAAACATGTATATCCATCAAAATCTCGACATCGAATTTTTGACATGATCGCAATACTTTCTCTCTCTATATATTTCATATATAGGGTAAGAGAAAGTAAAATAAATTGAAAATTAAATAGCCTATATTTAAAATTATTTTTTTTTTTATACCTGTAGCCAAAGGTCAAAATATTTATTATTATACAATATTTTTAAAATAATTTGTAATTGTTTTTAATAAAGTAATTTTTAATTATTATTTAATTTAAATTTAACAATAAGTGTCATCATCTTTTTTATACTCTTTGCTTACCTATCTGAGCGAGTTGAGTTGCTCATTTCATTCTCTATCTCTCTGGCTCCCTCAAATTATAGCAAAGAGACATCAAAGCCGTGTGAAGAATAATTAATTTATCTTAAATCATTCACATTATGTAAATCATTCAACTCAAATGATTATTTATATTTATTCTATATTAAACCACTCTCAAAATGAATATAATATTTTTTTTAATCGAATTGATATTGAAGAAAATTTTGATCGCAAACTTTGACAGTTCTTAGAATTTCTAACCAATTTTTTTCATGTAATTTATATATTTATTATTAATCAAACGATTATTTTAATCAAACCAAATTAATATTAGTCATATATTTATATTTTCATGAAAGATATTCGGGATAAATAATTAAACTCGTTTTAAATTGTCGCCAGCGATAACGAAGATGATATTCAGATAATATACATTTCCCTGCTCTTCCAAAAGGTATTTTAAAAAGATTTTTTAATAAAAAATTATACGTTTAGAGGAATGATAATAATAAATTTATTTTATTTTTTCTAATAGTGATGAGGTTATCTGTCATTCTACTGCCCAATGATATTTTCTCCCAGCACTACAAGGAGCTGACATCCCGTTAGGTGAGTTTTTTTTTTTAAAATAATGTTACATTATAACCAAAAATAAAAGTTATTTTTGGTTATTAATATTTAATTAATAAGCAGTAGTCTGTATCTTGTGGTGGGGTCTTTCACTTATTCAAAATTGATCGAAACGTTGTGTTAATTTTTAATAAAATTAAAGGAATTCTTTTAACTAAGTGAGGCCAAGATGTAGTCGAAGATAATAAATTAATTCTCAACGTTTCTATCGTTCTAATCAACAAGGCAAATAAGTTGTCAGGTTTAGTCTGGGTTGTTCTATTCACTTTTTTAAGTCGATCAGTACAACAAAAAAAACGGAGAATAAAACTCCTCAGGGTTGGACATTATTGCCGTGTCATTGTACTTGACATTTTATTTGCCTTAATAGTACGGTCAAAACATTTGCTCTTTTTTATTATCCCACTTTCTTAATGATGAATAAAATATTTTTTTTTTTTTTAATTTTAATAAAAATCAGCAAAACTTCTACGTCATAAGGCCTATTTATGGTTTTAATCAAGTTTCAACACAAATAAAATTTGAAAATTTACATTTAAGTACATAATGAGAGAAAAGATTAAATAATATGAATATATTTGATATAATATTGCAATAAATATATAATATATATATATAGTATATATTTACCATTTAAATGTTTTATTTTATTTACTTTTAATTGAAGAAAATAAAAATACAAAAATATATTCATATAAAAAAATCATGTGTATGTCCTACTTGTAGAATTACCAGCTGTGGTGCAGGCCAGGGTCTAATAAATGAAAGACTCCGTTCCATCCCACAAATTTTTTCTTTCAAACAAATAAATAAATAAATGAGACGACTTGACGAAGACAAGGAATATCCTGAGAATAATATACCAGTCCTATATTTGCATTGAAAATGACCTGGTGTGATGCCGGTTAAAATACTTGTAAATGCTGTGATAACGTTTTGCAGGAATAAAAATAAAATGTAAAACCATAAAAGTATTAGATAGATATATAGATCTATACAAATGCATAATTTGCCTATATGATGTCACTCTATGTAAAGCATTTTAGAAACCTTCTAATTATTTGAAGAAAATGGCCATAATAGATTTTAAAAATCCTTTGTAATTTACCTCAGATATATATACGCAAATTAGGCATTAGTTTCGGTATTTAGCATGTAAGCCCTAACAGTTTTTAGTACATGTCTTTATTTCATTGTTTTTATATAAGATGATAGAATTCTTTATTGGAAAAATTCTCAAGATTTGGACCATGAAAGTTTTTATAAAAAAATTTTCATTAAAAAAAAAAAACAATGAAATAATCACATGTATAGAAATCGCATAGGTGGGACTTTGGCACTCCCTATATTTACTATATATGGCTTAAGTGAGTATGTTTTGATAGGTTTTATGATTTTTCTATCGTTATAAATAAAATTCATTAATAAAAAGAAGTGAATTTTTTTTATCTTTGCCAAAACTAAATGTTTTATTGGGAGATAGTTTTAGAATATAAAATCTCATTTTTTTCTCAAATATATAATTTAAAGCCGGCTTCATATTTATTCTATAATTTCGTTATTTTTGGAGATGTCTGGTTTAAATTTAATTATTGTATTAATATAAACTACTCGAGCACTTGCAAAACGAGAGCAAAACTTCAAATCAGTTAATTTGAATAATACTCCGTACATACTCCGGCTGTTTCTACAAAACATTAAAAAAATGACTAAAAAAATCCTATTTATTTTGCTTTTTTTATTTTTTAATATTAGATAAATTCAGAAGATAGGCAATAATGTTTGATTTAAAAAATCCAGATTTTCCTATATAATGGATTTCGCTTTTCACGTTCATAAAAAATAGTAATTTTATTTCTGAAAAGATCTATATGATTATAAATCAATAATAATCATCATCAATATTTTAAGGGAGGGTTACAAAATGATTTAAAAAATAATAAATTTGATTGATGGCAATTCAAATTTCCGAAAGCATATGAATTAAGTAATTATGAAATGGAAAGGAAATTCGTGCAGCGTAGAGCGTGATGCGTAGCCCTTCTTCTAGAAGGAAGGCAAGGGGGGGGGGTGCGCGCAGATGACTGACTTTTCAGCCGGCTTTGTGATTAAACCC
>JAKCPI010004001.1:0-25784 GCA_023213315.1 Euborellia annulipes
AAACAAATCTACTGTAAAACTTTAAAAATTTTAAATAAAATCACAATTTTAATAAAATTAAAATTTTAAAAAATTTGGTAGTGATTTTATCAAAAATTTTTGGAAAAAAAATGAATTTCTTACTCTTTTAATTTTTTTTAATTTAGAAGATTTTATTTTTCAAAAGTAAAAATATATCATTTTTAAAAATAAATGAAATAAAAAGAAATTTTGCCCCCCCCCCCCTGTAAGATGCCCTTGCCCCCACCCCCCCAGTTCCGGCCCCTATGTTTATATAGGACACAAAAAATCTGTTGTGACAAGCACAGAACACAACCATCGATTACCGAAGGTAAGAGAAAGGTGTGTGCTGTGCGACCAGTCACGCCAGATTTATATTTTTAATTTATTGAAAACAACTGAATCCAGTACAAGTAAGCTTCCAAATAATATAATCTTTAAATTACATTCTCATATTTTCGAAAACTCTCCGAGTATAGTTTTTCAAAACTTCTTTGCGTTAAACTCCTTTCTTTGTCACAAATTCCGAATTGTATCATAACCCAAGCTCTCTGTTAATTTCAAGAGAAGAGACGAGAGAGGAAAGGTAATAAAATTAGTGTAATTTCCTAAAAGAAATCTCTTCATGATTGGTTGATTTGATTATTTAACGCTCTCCCCCCCCCCCACCCTCCCTTCTTTTTTTCTCCTAAGGGGCATAAAAGCCGTGACCTCTGGCTAGATGTCTTATTGCTCCCTGGGGATTAAAGGACCCGGGATCGTAAATCGCCAGGTCCAGGTCCAAAAGAGATTGACGAGGACCAGCAGCTTTATTAACTCTTTTCTCTTTTACTCTGGTTTCTTAACGAAAACTTCTCTACTGTACTTTTATTTTTTTTTTTTCACTTGTTGATCAGACGAGAAGGAAAAAGAAATAAATAAAATGGCAGTCAATTCGTTCGTTCGTTCGTTTCTTGATCGGATTATATTAAGAATGGATAACAAATAACAACAATAAGAAAATTTTATAAAGAACAAAAATCTGGTGTGACTGGCGCACAGCACACAACTTTCTCTTACCTTCGGTAATCGAAAGTTGTGTACTGTGCTTGTCACACCAGATTTTTTGTGTCGACGTGTTTAGTTTCCGACAGTACAGTATATTCGATTTTCAAGATGTAAAATTTATAAGTATAGCGAAATATTTATATTTTGTTACCATAGCAACCATTTCTCCTATCTTTTCTATGGAGTACAAGAGTAAAGTGGTCTTCAGAAGATTTCAATCACAAAATGAGAATATACATTTTATTGAGAATCTAAAAAATAATTGATTTTTGAATTTAAAAAAAAATCGTTGGAGCAAATTTTGAGAAAATCGAAAAAAACTGAAAAAGTGCATCAGTAAAGTACTAGTACTCTTTGGTCGATTTTGTTCAAAAGCTTCGTGTCAAGGTCATAGTTCTTTTCGTTCTTGAGATATTTTGTTCACAGACACACAGACCTACCTACCATGTCGCTAAAACCACTTTTTCAAAACGTGTATATCAGTCAAAATCTCGACATGAATTTTTGACATGAATCCAATACTTTCTCTATATATATATTAACATGTATAGAAAGTAAAAAATCTGGTGTGACTGGCGCACAGCACACAACTTTCTCTTACCCTTCGGTAAGAGAAAGTTGCGCACTGTGCTGGTCACACCAGATTTTTTGTGTCGAGATATATTTGGAGATATATTTAGTTTCCGATAGCACCTTAGTTTCAAACTTGGATTTTAAATGTTGACTGCTTGAAATAAACTATGGTTATTTTTAAAAATTTTAATCTCATATTTGGACATTTTATACACAATAGAGAATCGTAAATAAATACAAAATTTCATAAGAATTGGGAAAAAAAATTTTAAATGCCTAAAAAGTTTCAAAGGGGACCCCCTTTTGAATCGAAATTAACATAAAAATCCATATAGGAAATTAACATTAGGCCTATGAGAGAAGGCGGAGAGACAGGCGATAATGTTTGCAAGTGAGAGAGAGAGATATATATATGTTTTCTCCTAAGCAATTAAAGACACAAATAAATGGGAATTTAAATAATAATTGATTTTTACTTTCTCTTACCTATGTATATATGTAATATATATATAGAGAGAAAGTATTGGATTCATGTCAAAAATTCGATGTCGAGATTTTGATGGATCTTCACGTTTTGAGGTCCCCTGAATCCAAAAAAGTGGTTTTCGCGACATGGTCTGTCTTGTGTGTGTGGGTGGGTGTGTGTGTGTGTGTGTGGGTGTGTGTGTGGGTGGGTGTGTCTGTGTTCAATTTTAAGCATGAAGGAATTGAGCTATGAGGCTGAAATTTTATATTTAAGTTAAACACCCTCCTGGACCGGAAAAATAAGCTTTTAATCAAAATCGGCCAAAAGAGTACTAGTACTTTACTGATGTACTTTTTCAGTTTTTTTCGATTTTCTCAAAATTTGCTCCAACGATTTTTTTTAAAATTCAAAAATCAATTATTTTTTAGATGCTCTTTAAAATGGATATTCTCATTTTGCGATTGAAATCTTCTGAAGACCACTTTTACTCTTGTATTTCATAGGGAAGATAGGAGAAATGGTTGCCATGGTAACAAAATATAAATATTTTCCCATACTTATAAATTTTACATCTGAATTCAAATGTTCCGTACTGTCGGGAACTAAATATATGTCGACACAAAAAATCTGGTGTGACAAGCACAGAACACAACTTTCGATTACCGAAGGTAAGAGAAAGTTGTGTGCTGTGCGCCAGTCACACCAGATTTTTAATCTAATAAAAAGAAAAAGATTTAAATTCCGTTACCATGGCAACCATTTCTATCTTTCCTATGAAGAACAAGAGTAAAGTGGTCTCCAGAAGATTTCAACGGCAAAATGAGAATATACATTTTAAAGAGCATCTAAAAAATAATTGATTTTTGAATTTTAAAAAAATCCTTGGAGGGAATTTTGAGAAAATCGAAAAAAACTGAAAAAGTACATCAGTAAAGTACTAGTACTTTTTGGCCGATTTTGTTCAAAAGCTTATTTTGAGCGTGTGGGAAGGTACCTAAGTTAAATATAAAATTTCAATCCGGTAGCTCAATTCCTTCATGCTAAAAGAACAAGAGTAAAGTGGTCTCCAGAAGACTTCAACGGCAAAATGAGAATATACATTTTAAAGAGCATCTAAAAAATAATTGATTTTTGAATTTTAAAAAAAATCCTTGGAGGGAATTTTGAGAAAATCGAAAAAAACTGAAAAAGTACATCAGTAAAGTACTAGTACTTTTTGGCCGATTTTGTTCAAAAGTTTATTTTGAGCGTGTGGGAAGGTACCTAAGTTAAATATAAAATTTCAATCCGGTAGCTCAATTCCTTCATGCTAAAAATCTGTCCACACATACATACATACACACACACAGACCAATTTGCGGGACCCACTTTTTTGGACTCAGGGGACCTCAAAACATGTATATCCATCAAAATCTCGACATCGAATTTTTGACATGATCGCAATACTTTCTCTCTCTATATATTTCATATATAGGCTAAGAGAAAGTAAAAGTGGTTTTTGCGACATGGTCTGTCTGTGTGTCTGTGAACAAAATATCTCAAGAAAGAAAAGAGCTAGGAGGTTGAAATTTTATATTTAAGCAGGGGCGCCGGAACGAATTTGAATCAGGGGGGGCAAAAATTTTTTTTTAGTAAATTAAAATAATTTAATATGATCAAATAGTATAAAACAAAAACAAATTACTATAAAACTTTAAAAATTTTAAATAAAATCACAATTTTAATAAAATTAAAACTAAAAAAAATTTTCTAGTGATTTTATCAAAAATTTTTGGAAAAAATTTGAAAAAAATGAATTTCTTACTCTTTTAATTTAGAAGATTTTATTTTTCAAAAGTAAAAATATATCATTTTTAAAAATAAATGAAATAAAAAGAAGAAATTTTGCCCCCCTCTGCCCCCCCCCCCTATAGGATGCCAGGGGGGGGCAATGTACCCTGCCCCCCCAGTTCCGGCGCCTATGTATTTAAGTTAGGCACCCCCATAGGACGTGACACGAAGCTTTTGAACAAAATCGACCAAAGAGTACTAGTACTTTACTGATGCACTTTTTCAGTTTTTCCGATTTTATCAAAATTCGCTCTAACGATTTTTTTTTTTAATTCAAAAATCAATTATTTTTTAGATTCCTTTTAAAATGTATATTGTCATTTTGCCATTGAAATCTTCTGAAGACCACTTCACTCTTGCACAAAATCTCTACCCAAAAAAAATCTGGTGTGATAAGCACAGAACACAACTTTCAATTACCGAAGGTAAGAGAAAGTTGTGTGCGACCTTCACACCAGAATTTTTATTTTTATAAATAACATTAAGTAACAAATTTTCAAAAAATATACTTTTGATTAGAACTATAATGTTCCTTTTTACTTTCTCCTAACCTATATATGAAATATATAGGGCGAGAAAGTATTGCGATCATGTCAAAAATTCGATGTCGAGATTTTTTTCTTTAAATAAAGATACACTCGAATATTTCGTAACTTTATTTAATTACAGTAGGTAAATTTCAATTTTTCGTTCTCCTGTCCACAAAAGGGATGTTTTTTTCATGTTTTTAACCAATTAGAAAATTATATTGATTACTCAGAAACAAAAATTGTGTTAAATGGTGTAATCAAACAAAAGTCCATATAAAAAACAGTTTAAGTAATATCAGTGAAAGATTTTCTCTGATAGTTGGAAGTCGTCTGCTGGTATTATCAGCCATTAATAAGATTAATCTCTTTATAATAAGAAAACAAAAGATACCGTATCTATAATATTATAAATAAAGAATCAGGGAGAATAATTAATTCGTTTGAAATTTGGAATATTTAATATAAATAACATATTAATTTTGTTATTTACCATACGAAGAATTCCATCTTGTTGACGCACACAAATATTTAAAAACACTAATTGAAACACTTGGAAATAATAATAAAGTTGTATGAACTAAATCGCACTCTTGAATTGACACAAGCAAAGCACAGAGAATGAATGACTACTTGACTCAAGTTTGAATATAATATTTTTAAAATTTATTAAAAAAAGACTTCTTTTTAAATAAATTATAAATATTATTATTTAAAATTTAAAATAATTTATAAAATTTTTTATTTTATTTATTTATTTTTTTTTTTTTTTTAATACTCAACAACCAGAATTGTCAATTCAAAATTTTAAAATGAAATTTATTATTATTTAATGTGATTTAGTTTACATAATAATAATAAAAATCTGGTGTGACTGGCGCACAGCACACAACTTTCTCTTACCTTCGGTAATCGAAAGTTGTGTTCTGTGCTTGTCACACCAGATTTTTTGTGTCGACATATATTTAGTTCCCGACAGTACGGAACATTTGAATTCAGATGTAAAATTTATAAGTATGGGAAAATGCCCCCGAGTTTGGCGTAGTATGTAGCGTGCCTACCTCCTATACCAAACGTCGCGGGTTCGGACCCAGGCAGTCCGAAGATTTTAATTTATTTAAGCCATTTGGATACCAGATGATCTTCCCTATGAAATATAAGAGTAAAGTGGTCTTCAGAAGATTTCAATTGCAAAATGAGAATATAACGTTACATTTTAAAGAGCATCTAAAAAATAATTGATTTTTGAATTTAAAAAAAAAAATCGTTGGAGCAAATTTTGAGAAAATCGAAAAAAACTGAAAAAGGGCATCAGTAAAGTACTAGTACCCTTTGGCCAATTTTGATTAAAAGCTTATTTTCCCGGTCCCGGGGGGTGTTTAACTTATACACTGAAAAAAAACCGACCTTGTAAAATTAAAGTGAAATCCTTTTAAAAATTTTCGACAAACCTTCCCATAAAATTAACAAATTTTCCTTTTATTTTTACAAGAAATCGCCTCAAGTTCTATTTGACAAAATCATACCGTAAAAATGAAAAAATTTCCTTTTATTTTTACAGGAAATTCCATCGAGTTCTAATTCAAGAAGAAATCCTGTAAAATTGACAAGGTTTCCTTTAAATTTGACAGTAAAAACCTTTAAATTCTTATTTTACCTGAGAAAAAGGCAACTCCCTCTCTACCTGCCTACGTACCCATTGCTTATTCTAACTCAAGCTCGTCATTCTGTCTTACAAGGGGACGGCCAAGTGAGTATATCACGGATTCGTTTGAAAAAAATTGAGGTGATACTTTGAGCCAAAAAAAATGTTCACGTGTTTCGGCGTTTTACTCCATAGAGCCCCGATTGGCCAAAAAAAAATAAATAAATACCGGAACAATTTTCGCGCTTTCAAGTAGTTTCTGTTTGAAATATTACGTAATAGTCAGCTGTGGTTGGGATGGTAGCGTCGCCGACTCGTAAATATGAGGTCCCGGGTTCGATCGAGGGAGTAAGCAATTTTTTTTTTTTTTTATCTTTTTATGTTATCGTAACAAACAATATATTTAAAACTGTTTCATATTATTTTCTTTTATTAGTTATTAAATTTTAAAATTTTTTTTTCGAGTTTCATTAGTACAGACAGTATAGTGCTTCCCTCCTGAAATCCGAAAACAAAAATGTGCATGTAAAAAAATATCCTTTATAAACTGCGCTAATAGTCTTATTTGTTTTGCATGTTATCTATATTCGCTTGACTGTACCTAATTTTTTTAATCAAATATAAGCAAATTAAATTTTTTATTAATTTCATGTAGGTATTTATTTAATTAATGGATTATTTTATGCCTTCTTTATTTCTTCATATATTTAAATATTGTAATAAATGATATTTTCTTCAGGCATTTAAATTAAATTTTAATTTTAAGGTAATAAATAAACTCGGAAAACAATTTTAAAAAATTTTTAAAATTTAATTACTAATAAAAGAAAATAATATGAATCAGTTTTAAATATATGGTTTGTTACGATAACATAAAAAGATTAAAAAAAAAAAAAAATTGCTTACTCCCTCGATCGAACCCGGGACCTCATATTTACGAGTCGGCGACGCTACCAGCCCAACCACAGCTGACTATTACGTAATATTTCAAACAGAAACTACTTGAAAGCGCGAAAATTGTTCCGGTATTTATTTATTTTTTTTTGGCCAATCGGGGCTCTATGGAGTAAAACGCCGAAACACGTGAAAATTTTTTTTGGCTCAAAGTATCACCTCAATTTTTTTCAAACGAATCCGTGATATACTCACTTGGCCGTCCCCTTGTTAGTAGACGGCATGACTAGCTTGAGTTAGAATAGGCGAATTTTCTCTTCCAGATATATTCTTTGAATATTTTTTGTGAAATCCGTGTTGATATCTTCTATCATATCATATACTTTTTTAATTTTGAAAAATATTTATACTTTTTTATTCATGGCACGTCTAACAAAATTTTCTCTGTGTCCTGTTTTTTATTTTAAATTTCGTAGATATTATGGCAAAAAAACCAAGGTACGTCTAAAAATATATTTTGATTTTCTTTTAATATATTATTTATAATAAATTTTGTGCTTGACTTGCAGGACTTCAATGAAGACTATTATCACATGCTAATCGAGAGGGATTTAGAAGATCTGTTTCATATATTAAAAGGTAAATATAATATAATGTTATAAACAAAAAGTGAATTGTATCAAAATATTATATATTGTTTATACAAATTATTATTATTATTTTTTTTTTTTTTTTTTTTTTTTTTTGTAAAAAACTTTAATATTCTTTTTTAGGCTGTCGGGCATTGACATGAGTGAAAAAAGGGTCCTTTCAAATAAAATTCCTTATTTCCAGTAGACAAAAGAAACGCATACAATAGAGACCCAAGGGGTTAATAGCTTCTGGCTCTCTTTACCAGTCTTACTTTACCTAGCCGACCAAGATGCGTCAACCAGTTAAAATAAAATATAAACAAATTTTTATTTTTTTTTTTTATTTGTCTCTTGGCATAAACAAATTTTGATGGAATTAAAAAACAAACTTTTTTTCAGAATTCAGAATCGAAGATTCAGCATCTACAATTGAACAATTCATCATCTATGGTTCTGAAAATAACATTTCAATTGCTTTTTATATTTTAATATTGTTTCAAAAATATTAATTAATATTTATAAAATAACACATCTTGAAAATACATTTCAAAAGTATTTATTTATATAATTTTGGTGTACATTACAACTGAGTTGTAATTTTTTTGTATTTAACTCCTAGAATAAAAAAACATTTTTTATGTTATAATTTTGTAAATTTGATTTTTTTTTTCACATTATTTTCTTTATCCAAAGCATTCCTTTAAAATTATAAGAATTCCTGTCAAATTGTTTTTGACAAAAAATCATTTTAAATTGAATTTATTTCAATCTGCCACAGCTCGTCGGAACACAGGAGGATTTGGGCGTGTTGATTAATTAAAAAAAATTTTTAATTATTTTTTTAATACTGGTACATGTTTAATTTTTATCAGGTCAAACGTATGCATTATCTTTTTACGTTTGACCTGAGAAAAATTTAACATGTATTTAAAAAATGATTAAAAATTTATTTTAATTAATCAACACGCCAAAAACCTGTGTTCCGGCGAGTGTAGCTGTTGCAGATTGAAATAAATTCAAGGTAAAACCAGAATGAAATAAAAAATAATTTTAAAATTACAAGAAATTTAATAAATTTAGTTTTAATAAAATATCCTTTAAAAATTACGGGAAATCCTGTCAATTTCGTTTCAACAAAATTTCCTTTAAAATTTACAGGAAATACTGTCAATTTCGTTTCAACAAAATTTCCTTTAAAAATTACGGGAAATCCTGTCAATTTCGTTTCAACAATTTTTCCTTTAAAATTTACAGGAAATACTGTCAACTTCGTTTTAACAAAAATTCCTTTTAAATTTAAAGGAAAAATGGTCAGTTTTTTTCAACAGGAAAACCTTTTAAAATTATAAGATGCACCTTCAATTTCGTTTTAACAAGGTATCCCATTGAATTGACGAGAAACCTCATTGACGCATTTTCATTACGGTTTCGGAATGAATTGAAGGGATTTCCATTGAATTTACAAGGTTTTTTTTTTCAGTGTATATAAAATTTCAACCTCGTAGCTCAATTCCTTCATGCTTAACATTTCTATTTGTGTTAAATAAATAAAATAAATAAATAAATAAATAAAATTGAACACCCACCCACCCACAGACAGACCATGTCGCGAAAACCACTTTTTTGGATTCAGGGGACCTCAAAACGTGAAGATCCATCAAAATCTCGACATCGAATTTTTGACATGAATCCAATACTTTCTCTCTATATATATATTACATATATACATAGGTAAGAGAAAGTAAAATAAATAAGCCATTACAAGCCCTCGGGGCTTGGCGTAGAGGTTAGCGTGCTAAACGTCGCGGGTTCGGACCCCAGGCAGTCCGATAATATTATTTATTTTTTTATTTTTATTACCAAATGGCTTAAATAAGAATGCCTGGACCCCAAATAAATATATATTATTAAATAACGGTTATCGTCAAAAGTCTTAAATGGCCTAATTTGCCGAAAAGACTGTGTGAATGTGTGTGTCAGTGTGAATGACAAAAAAGGTGTTAAAAAAAAAAAGATAAAAAATAAAAAACTAATTTTTTTCAATGACACCTACACTCTCCCTCCCCCTTTCAACATCTTATATTCTCCCTCTACCCTTAGTGAAATACAAAATATTTAATTTCATACTCAAAAGAAACGTTTTTAGCAGTCAAATTATTTGTTTCTATCATTTTTTTTTCAACGATAAAATGCATAATAATTACCTTTAATAAGACTCTCAAGAGGCTGTGCTGGGTGACGGTGAGGTCAGGGTGGGTTACACTATATTAATTATTCACTTTTATTCACTTAAAACACAACTTAAATAAGAACTCGCCGCCTGTCACCCGGCAACGCGCGCGACTCGACTGAACGAGAGATAAATTTCTCTCTGTTTATAGGAATAAATAGATGAAAATAACAATTCCCTTTTTATTAAAAGTAAAAAAATACCTTTTGCTCTAATCTAACTATATTTAGAGCTGGAAAAAAATGTCAACAAGTGATTTGGAATATTCCAAGGCCTTTCTTAAATAATCAACCCTTCATCCCCCTAATCAACGCTATTTTTTGAATGTTTTCTATTTATTTGCCTTCGATTTAGCTAAAATAAATTTAAAAAACATTTTTTTTTTTCAATTTTTCAATCCAGTTGTGAGATAGTTGTCAATGAGTGCACACCGCTTTGGACTCCGCTCGACCAATAGCTAAGCATATCTTTTATTTCTGTTTTGAATCTGTTTACGTTCATATATAGGCAGTGCTATATATATATATACATAAATATTCATTTAATTTCTTTATTATTTGTATTAAGAAGTACAAATCCTTATTGATATTTTGTTTTTGCATTGTCATGGCAGAAGGCGGTGGGGTCGAAAGGGCCCCACGCGCCGCTGGTCCCGATAATGGGCAAGCAAAAAGATTTAAATTAGATCTTACAAACAAAGGTCAGCATATAGACACTTCACATGTAACTAACATGAAGAGCGATTATAAACCGGCGCCTAGATATTTAGTTTTGAAACACCAGGATGCAAATAAGGATTTGTCTAAAGTGTCCCCTTTTTTAATAAATAAAATGATCACCTATGTGGCAGGTGGAGAGGTGAAAAATATAAAAAAATTAAGAAACGGGACACTCATAATCGAAACATTAACAGATAAACAAACGTCTAATCTTATGAAACTGACACATTTATCCCAGGATTACCCAGTTGAAATTAAGGTTCACGAAAAGTTAAATAGTTCTAAAGGGGTAATATTTTGCCCAGATATTATGGACTTTCCTGTTGAGGAGATAAAAAGGGAATTGCAAGATCAACACGTAATAGATGTTTATAGAGTTACCAAATTTATCAACGGGGAAAAAGTGGATACTCCTTTACATATATTAACATTCGACATGCCAACACTCCCGTACAGAATTAAGGCCGGGTTTCACGTTTTAGACGTTAAACAATATTTTAACTCTCCCATGAGGTGTAGGAAATGCCATCTTCTGGGACATACAATTAAGAGATGTACTGCAGCGGATAATTTATGCTCTTTTTGTGCCACCGCGGGACATTTAAACGGAGTTTGCCAAAAAGAACCAATTTGTATAAATTGTAAAGGTTCACACCCTTCGAACTCAAATGATTGTCCTAAATATATACAAGAAAAAGAAATATTAATAAAAGTATCCAATCAAAAGATCTCTTATTTTGCTGCTAAAAAGCAGTACGAACAAGAAATGAAAAATAAGCTACAGGACAAAAGCTACTCACAAGCAACCAAAAAATCGAATTCATGTTCTTCATGTGAAGAACTTAAACAAACAGTTTCGGCTTTAAACGAGCAAATCATTTTGTTAACTAACCAATTGAACGCTATTTTACAATCATCAAGAAGCCAAATGTCGGTGAATTTGAATTATGAAAACCAATCTAAAGATCATGAAAACATCGGAAATTATGAAATTAAAACTCCTCAAGTGACAAATGTCACGAAAGTGAGTGCCGGCACCCCTGAACAGATGGACTGTGAAAGGGGCATCACAAATTGTGATGCGAGTCAAGGTGCGATCAAGAAATTTTCGACAACCAAATCGCAGAAACAGAGAACCACAAGGACTGCTTCAAAAGGAAGAGTTAAAAAATAAATTGACCTAGGATAGCATTAGATCGTTTGTAGCGGTATTCAAAACTTAAAATTGATAAAATGGATAAAACGAATATTATACAATGGAATTGTAACGGGTTCTACAATCATTTTGAGGAGATAAAAATGTTGGTGAGAGAGTATGATCCCATCTGTATGTGTTTACAAGAAACGCATACATTTGCTGAGCAGAACGTTTCTTTAAAGAATTACTCAATAATTAGGAAGGATCTAAGTAGAGGTGATAAAGCCCACGGAGGAGTTTCTATCTTAGTAAGAAATGATTTGAAACATGAAATTATAACTTTAAATACAAACCTCCAAGCCATTGCGGTAAAGGTCCATTTAAATTTTACACTAACCATCTGCAACATTTACATTCCACCTAATCTGATAATAGCTGCAAGAGACCTTGAACAGGTGATTGATCAGCTGCACAGTCCTTATATTTTTCTGGGGGATTTTAACAGTAAAAGCCCAGTTTTTGGTGGCACTCAGCTGAACACCAGAGGAAAAATATTAGAATCCCTGTTGATAAATAAAGATCTATCGTGTCTTAACAATGGGTCACCTACATTTCTGAGTGCGACTCATGGAACGTTTTCTACTATTGACCTTAGTTTTTCGTCTACATCGCTAAGAACTAAGCTGTGTTGGACCACGCTCGATGATTTGTGTTCATCTGATCATTTCCCGATATTAATCTCTTTTGTTAAAAATATTCACTCCGTTCAAAGATCATACTCTAAATGGAAAATAAAGCAGGCCAATTGGCCTCTGTTTGCTCGTTTGACTTTTTGTGAACGAATAGATGATAATGATCCGTTGATAAAATTAGATAAAATCTCCTCAATTATACTTAAAGGTGCTAGCGCTTCTATTCCGAAAACATCTACTAAAAATAAAAAGCCTGGTGTTCCGTGGTGGAGTAATGAAATCAAAAGAATGATATCTGAAAGAAAAAAGGCGTTGAGGATTTTTCAGACATATCCTACTTTGGAAAATTTAATCAGTTTTAAAAAAATAAGATCTAAGGCGAAAATAGCAATTAAAGAAAGTAAGAAAAAATGTTGGGAAAATTATATAAGCACCATCTCTTATTCAACCCCGAGTAAATTTGTGTGGGACAAGCTAAATAGAATTCAGGGTCGTTTTTCGCAATGCATAAAATATTTGAATATCGGAGACAAAACTGTATACAATCCGTTTGAAATTGCGAATATATTTGCTCATAAATTCTATTTGGCCTCATCCAACCAAAGTTACGATAGTGAATTTTTGAACATAAAAAATCAACATCAAGAAGACGAAATAGATTTCACTTCAGATAATAATGAATTTTATAATAGATCTTTTAGCCGATGGGAATTTGAGAGTATAATAAGGAGCTCCAAGAATACTTCCCCGGGTTTTGACACCATCCATATGTCAATGATTAAAAATTTAAATATTGCTACAAAGAGTTTGTTATTCGAGGTCATTAATGAGATATGGACTAGTGATCTTTTTCCTGAGGATTGGAGGAAATCGATCTCGGTACCGATTCCTAAGACGAATAAAGACTTACATAATCCTGATAATTTCCGTCCAATATCCTTAACTTGCTCCTTATATAAAATAATGGATCGTTTAGTAAATAAAAGGTTGTCATGGATATTGGAGTCCAACAATTTGCTTTCAAATATCCAATGTGGATTTCGAAACAGAAGATCTTGTTTGGATCATCTGGTCCGATTGGAGAGCTACATTCAATCTGCTTTTTTCAACAAAGAGCATGTAATTGCTATCTTTTTCGATCTTGAGAAGGCGTACGATAGAACGTGGAGGTTTTTAATTCTAAAGAAGTTGAGAGAATGGAATATTAGAGGACATTTAGCTCTATTCGTTAAAAATATCCTTTCTCAAAGATATTTTCAAGTCCGGATCCAGAATACGCTTTCAGTGAAAATGAAGCAGGAGAATGGATTAATTCAGGGGAGCCCTTTGAGTTGTAGCTTATTTTCAATAGCATTTAACGATATCGTCAAGGAAATTGACTCAGGAATCGAATTTTCTGTTTTCGCCGATGATTTTGCTATTTATTTAAAATCCAAGGATAAAGTATTTTTAAAGGATAAGTTACAGCACACTATTAATAAAGTAAACGAATGGACAAAGAAAAATGGTTTTAAAATTTCAACCACCAAAACCACGGCCGTTCATTTTTGTAGGCTACGAAACTGCCATGATGACCCTGTACTCTACCTAAACGATCACCCTATAGAATATAAGGATTGCATTAAATTTTTGGGTTTATTATTTGATAGAAAATTAAGATGGACGGAACATATTAATAGTGTGAGAGTTAAATGCACTAAGTCGCTTAATTTATTAAAGATTTTATCGAATTCAAATTGGGGAGCAGACACTATTTCTCTGCTAAGGATCTATAGGTCGCTCATCAGAAGTAAGCTGGACTATGGATCTCCCGTCTATGCCTCAGCGAGAGAATCTATTTTATCAAAACTGAACACCATACACCATAGTGGTATAAGAATGTCACTTGGTGCATTTAGAACCAGTCCAATCGCAAGCTTGCTGGCTGAAGCAGGTGAGCCCCCTCTTAGGGTCAGAAGAGACATTTTATCGATGAGGTATATGACTAAAATAAAATCTCTACCTGACCATCCAACATTCAATTCATTGTTTAATATCCCTCTTTCAAGAAAATTTCTGAGCAATTCAACTTGTACAAAACCTCTCGCTATAAGAATGAATAAAAATTTAGAATACTATCAAGAATATTTTAGTAGCCTGATTACAACAATTTTCACACCTGAACCACCTTGGAGGTTAACTAGACCCTTAGTAATTTGGGACATTATACATACATTTAACAAAAACGTTACTTCTTCGGTTTGTTATAGAAAAATGTTTCAAGATATTATAAATTATTATAGTGATTTCATCGTCGCTTATTCTGATGGTTCGAGGTATGATAATGGTGTCGGCTGTGCATTCAAAATTGGGCCAGTTGAAAGATCATTCAGATTGTCTCCAGTCTGCAGCATATTCACAGCTGAACTAAAGGCCATAGAATTGTGCCTAAGGTTCATAAAACAACAGACCTTCAATAATTATATGATATGCTCAGATTCTTCTAGCAGTCTAAAGGCAATAGAAAAAATGTCTCCTGAGCATCCAGGTGCACAAAATATACAAACTCTGGTTAAAGAGCTTGAAAATATGGGTAAGAAAGTAATTTTTCTTTGGATTCCTGGACACCAAGCAATCAGAGGGAATGAGATTGTGGATACCCTGGCAAAAAAAGGAGCTATGAAGAATGTTATCGATGATGAAACTATATGCGCTGAAGATATGAAAAATTTTATAAGAAATTCAATTCTCTGTGAATGGAAAAATGAATGGAAGGAAATGGATACAAACCATCTTAAAGGAATCATGGAGGAAATTGGAGTTCCGAAGAAATTAAATCTTAACAGGAAAGAGCATATAGTCATTACGAGACTTCGAATAGGGCATACTTACTTTTCCCATCAGCACTATCTCTCGAGAGAAATGCCACCGTTGTGTCAACATTGCAACGAGAAAATAACTGTTGCCCATGTGTTGGAGGACTGTCCAATATTCGAGATAGCGAGAAATAATAACAAGATTACATGTAGTATGAAAGAACTTTTAGTGAATACAGATAAATATGAAAACTTACTAAAATTTCTGAAAGAGATTAAACTTTTTAAAAAAATCTAAATTATGTTTTTATTAATGTAAAATTATTTATTTATATAATTTATATGTATTTAAATTGTTAATATAGATATTCACATCGAATTGTTATAAAATTGTAAAAACAATGAGGCGCTAATAACCTTGGCAGTTGACGCGCCCATAAAATGAATAAAAAAAAAAAAAAAAAAAAACAATTTTTCAATCCCTTATCCAATCCTAATAAATAAAATAATTAACAATGCTATCGCCTTCGGCGAGATTCGCGTCTAGTCAGAAAAAAATTAAAACCCTGGAAAAACTTCCCTGGATGCGCCTTTGGGTTCTACACATAGTATAATTTTCTAGAATGAGTCTTACTTTAGGCCAGTGGTTTCCAAACTTTATGTTACAACGCCTCCCTTAAAAATATTTAATCTTATGACGCCCCCCCCCCCCCACCACACATTTAATAAAATAATACAAAAACAAAAATTTTTAATACTAAAAAATATAAATTTATATAAAAATATTTTTTTTATTTATTCATATTTATTATTTTAATTAAAAACTCCGCCCCAGAATCATCTAAATTATTTTATTATTTTATTTATAAAACGAGCAATCATTTGGAAAATTGATCTTGGTGGCCAATATTCGCGCCTCCCCTTAGACTAGTCCGCGCCGCCTCACAGTTTGGAAAACGCTGGTCTCTATTGTGATTTTCCACTTATTTTTCAGAAAGAGCAAGCAATATGACAAAACCGAAATGATAATTTGTAAATATCACTAAATCTATAAGTTTTAATGAAAGAATGATTATTATAAAACCTCAAGAGAATTAAATTTGCTATGAAATGAGCCAAGATTCATTTTTCTACGATACTTTGTTTTCGTTTTATGAAGTAAAAACTGCGAATTTTTAGATAAAATCGCACTTTTTCAAAATTTTAACCCCGATGAGGCACGGGTTAACGTTACCCAATTTAGCTAAAACTTTGCCATTATCATTTTCTAGCCAAAAGACAACTTTTAGGATGTTCGGCCTAAAGAAATTAAAAAATTTTGTTTTTTGCGGCCACCCTAATATATATGGACCGTTTATTTTAAAGTGGTGTAAGTCCATTTAAAAAAAAAAATGAGATATCACATAATTTATGCTTAAATTAATGTAAATTTTCGATGTATAACTAGCTAGTGGTAAATTCCTTAGAAAATTCCCATGTTTTGTACAATTGAAAACTGGTCGGTAAATAGATTTTTTAATAACAGATAAGCTAAATCTTTCATTTCTCGAAACAATAGA
Organism: Euborellia annulipes; assembly: GCA_023213315.1. NCBI lineage: Eukaryota > Metazoa > Arthropoda > Insecta > Dermaptera > Anisolabididae > Euborellia > Euborellia annulipes. The sequence goes on from JAKCPI010004001.1 coordinate 16,748, forward strand.
AAATGGACTTCTATTTCAAAATAAACGGTCATATATAGATTGATTGATTGTTATATATAATGTTGATTATTTTACATATAGGCCTACTTTACTCGTCATTTGTACATGTATAATATTTAGATACAGCATTTTGAATTTTGCTGACGACCATTATGTATTTAAATAAAAAAAAAAAAAAAAAAAAAAAATTGAATATGTAGGGAAGAAAGATTGTAGATCTATTTTCTTCAGAGATAAAGATAATTTCAAAAAAAAATATATATATTTTTCTTATGTAAAAAAATTTCATCATCCTCAAATTTCAACCTCCAAGTTCTTTTCGTTCTTGAGATATTTTGTTCACAGACAGACAATTTTGTGGAAGCCACTTTTTTCGATTCAGGGGAGCTCAAAACGTGAAGGTCCATCAAAATCTCGACATCGAATTTTTGACATGAATCCAATACTTTCTCTCTATATATATTAACATATATAAGTAAGAGAAAATAAAAAGCAATAGAAGAGAAAAATATTTTTATTTTAATAAATTTGTTGAATACATTTGGCTAATTAAATTAAAAGTGTGGAGATCTTAATGATTGTACATTGTACCATCCACGTTTTTATAATTTCCAATAAATATTTATAATATTGTTAATGAGCGCCCCACACTTTGTTTTATATAAGGCTGAACGCACACACGTTTTCGGACAAAACGTTTTTGACTAATCGTGCTTAAAACTGTTTTTCCAATGTTTTTCTATGGATCAACGCACACCGAGAGAGAAAACATAATTGGGCATGATTCGACATCATTGAACAAAATGTTTTGTCATTGAGCGTTTTGCTCAATCGGTATGCGTTGGTATTGAGCAAACCGTTTTGGTTTTAGACAAAGCGTTTTGTTCAAAAAAATTTTTGCTCAATTGGTGTGCGTTCAGCCTAAATTTTAAGAATTTTATTCTATTTTTTTAAATAAAAGTTACAAATAAAAAAACACTTAGTCAGTAGAAGAGAAGCAAATTAATTTTTACTTTCTCTTACCCTATATTTAATATATTTAGATGAAATGAATATGGAAATAATATTTTAATTTATGTTAAGAAATTGTAGATGACAGCCTTGAGAAGAAAGTATCCTAAACATAGTAAAGATGTATAGGAGGTTATATAAAGGCTGGTTGGCCGTGGCGATGGGAGGGGGCGGCCCGGAGACAAGTAGTGGGGGGGGAGTTCAGTGATTGGATTGGCTCTCCCACCCACTTTTCTCATAGAGCTATTCAAATTCATTTCTTTATTCTTTTATATTTATTCGAATTATTCATAAATAGATATCTTTATAAAAAAAAAGAAGTTTGTTTAAGCAATGTCAGTGGCTTTGAATGATTTGAAGTTTTTTTTTTTTTTTTTTTTTTAGAGAGCTCCTTGAAAAAGTTTTCTTTTCTTAATGAAAATTTCACTATTTATATTAGATCTTTACATAGTGCGACTGATTCGAATGGATTTTCAATTGGGATCTCTCAAATTCTAAATTCAGTTTATTTAAGTTTTATAAATGAACAAGAAAATTTCGTAATTTTTTTTTAAAATATTTATTTAAGGTCTTTTTCAGCAGATCTCATCCGTATTTTTATAAATTAATTAGTATCCAATGTAATTTAGAAAGTTTTTCATCTCTTGATTCCCCTAACACAAAAGACGAGACTTAAATGGACGATCTTAGTGCATAAAGGAACCAAGCGCCATTATGATAGAAATTGAGATAGACCCCCCATCTTGTAGGGAAAAAAGGTCTACCTTTTTATTTAACATCACAACATTATTACTCTGTGCACTTTTTTGTATAAAACAAGAAAAAAAGGCATTGCCATTGGTTTTGTTTTACAATTGTTCAAATGAAATGCCCCTTTTCTCAGATTTAGGTTAATGGCGCTTGGTTCCTTCATGTATAACATAGTCCATATATCTGTGCTACAGTCCACCAATGACGGGTGAATTTTTCGAGGGAGGTAAAAATTATCTCCAAATTTTTTTCAAGTATTTCGTAAACAAAAATAAGATATATTTTTTCGAGATGGTAATTTATCCCCGGTGGAGGTGGGGTAATTGCCCTTTACTTTGAAATTTTATAATCAAGATAAAGGTGACGGGGTTAAATGAATAAATATTATAAATAAAAATTAAAAAAATATTAATAGATAACGAATCAGGGGCGTATATAGAAATTTTTTTCGGGGGGGGGGGCTGAACTCAAAAATTTTTTGGGAAAATTTTTTTGAAACTAAATTTTTTTTCACACGAAATTTTTTGCAGAACCTTTTTTTCATTTGCGGAATCAAAGTTTTCCACTCTGTGGAAAAATTTGTTGCGCTGATGTCTCTATATCCCTATATATGTATATGTGTTTGGGAAATTTCGGGGGGGGGGCGGGCCCCCTCGCCCCCCCCCCTATATATGCCCCCTAACGAATTTGTAAAATTGTTTGTTTCGGTTTATGACTATTAATCTTAAAAAATTTTTAAAATTACACTAGCTCTACTAAATTTTGCATTTTTCCCTGATAGGCACATACACACAGGGACAGGAAGTCAGCGGCTAGCGCTTTATATATAGTAGGATGATAATGTAATACTAGGCTTGTGGTTTGTTTTGTAAAATATTTCTGAATGAAATGGAAAAAGAATGAGATGAAAAAAGAAAAAGAAAGAGTTATAAAAACTCAAAAATCCAGTACGTTATAAAGTTAATAAATACACTGTATTAATATATAATACCTGGTATATTCCGTAGATTTTAAAAATAAAAAACATCACAAAAAATAGTTAAATTTTATTTTCTTGAAGATATAGGAAATAGAAGGGTTTGAGGGAAAAAAATAAAAATTGCGTGGCTAACTAAAAATATGGATGAGAGGAGAGAGGAGCATATCGCAAAAAAAAATCATTGAAAGTGAACAATAACAAAAGATGATGAGAAATTAGTTACATTTTCATAAAGAAACTGAAAAAAAATAAACTCATTTACTAGCTAATTTTATTTAAAAATATTTGAAGATAATTATTTGTAAACCTTCAAAATATCTGAGAATAAAATTGAAAATTTGTTTTTTCGACCCTTAAAAAAATGATGAAACTATTTGAAAACTTTTTGTATGGTGTCTGAAATAGAATTCAAAAAACCGTAATACATTTTCTTTCTTTTTTTATTGGGCAAAATTTCTTTTTAATATCAAGATTTTCAGAAAATTAATCGTTTTTTTTATGATCTTTTAATCCATTTGAATCCCGTCCATATAAAAAAAAAGAACATACATATATGTCAGTGTGTGAGTGTGTCTCTTTTTCACTTTTAATATAGAATTCTCTAGCACATATAAAAAATTTTTTATACATAGGTATACTCGTATATTATTAATGGTAATAAAAATATTTTTTCCTCCAAGCATTTAATTTATAATTTTCTTACCTTTAAGATAAAGGATTAAATTTTTTCAGTCATGGTCTTTTTATTTTATAATTATAATAGTTTCTACATTAGATGATTAAAAAAAAAAAAAAATATTATATTTGTCATTTTATGAGGAAAAATTTCATTTACCAAGACCTAATGTATTACAGTACAGGGTGGAAAATAATTTATTTGCAAAAAATAATTTTTGAGAGAAGACAGCTATATTTGTTAAAGAGATAAACCTTTTTTCGATCAAAAATTTAAATTAACAAGAAAATTTTGTTATGCTTAAAAATGGCCCTAATTATAAAATTAAGAATCAGCGCCAGGAAAAATTGGATTTTGCCTTTAGTGAAACGTTATATGTCAATAAGGATAAAATTTTTACATCGATTTGTTTCATTTTGAAAAAGAAAATTGAACAACGTTTTAATCATCAATTCAAATTTTTAAATTTTTATTTATTCCCATTGATGTAAGTAAATTCGAACTGGAGGTTGCCTACAGTAGCTCTGACATGTAAAAATACATATTTGAGTTGTAATTGAGTTGAAAAAGACAAACCTTTATTATTATTGAATTTAAAATATTATTAATTAATTATCAATTAATTTAAATAAACAAGGCCTGTGATTAATTGATTTAGACCTTCAAGATTTTTTTTAACACTCACACTTTTTTTCCCATTCCCACTCATATTCACACACATATACACACAGTCTTTTCGGCAACATAGGTCATATAAAACTTTTAAGATTACTGTTATTAATTAATATATCTATTGTGGGTCCAGGCATTCTTATTTAAATGGCTTAAATAGAAACATCGGACTGCCTGGGATCCGAATCCGCGACCCTTGGTATAAAAGGCCAGCACGCTAGCCACTACGTCAAGCCCGAGGGCGGCTTTTTAAGAATTTTGTTATTAGAAATAAAAGACTTTTTTGGCCTAACTCGTTTATTTTAGCAAATAATAATACAAATAAATATGGGGATTGACTTCCCCGAGACTTTCTCGTATATTCTTTTGGAACCTACGTCTGGGTGTATGTATGAACACGATTGCTAAAAAACCAAAGCAAGTTAGATCGATGAAATTTGGTATGATGCTCCTTGCACAAAATTGTAGATTTCTCTCAACTTTTGGAGTAAATAAGTCACTTGGAAGTAGTACTTGTCACTTAAAAAGTTTTTTCAAAATTTTGAAATTGTCAATTTTTTTGCTACAGTAGGGTACAAATCTGAATTCAAGATGTTATAATTTTTAAGTATGTTTTTGGAAAACTATTTAGTTTTTGAAATAACCATGAAGAAATAGAAAATTTCTCCTATCTTTTCTTTGGAGTACAAAAGTAAAGTGCTCTTCGAGAAGATTTCAATCACAAAATGAGAATATACATTTTATAGAGAATCTAAAAATAATTGATTTTTGAATTTAAAAAAAAAAACGTTGGAGAAATTTTGAGAAAATCGAAAAAAACTGAAAAAGTGAATCAGTAAAGTACTAGTACTTTTTGGTCGATATTTAGTTCAAAAGCTTGGTGTCACGTCCCATGGGGGTGCCTAACTTAAATATAAAATTTCATCGCTCCTAGCTGCTTTGGTTCTTGAGCAATTTTGTTCACAGACACACAGACAGACAGACACACAGACACACACACACACAGACAGACAGACCATGCCGAAAACCACTTTTTTGGACTCAGGGGAGCTCTAAAACGTGAAGATCCATCAAAATCTCGACATCGAATTTTTGACATGATTACATAACTTTCTCTATAGAGAAAGAAAAAGGTGTATACAAAAATACTATTTAACCAATTGTTGTATTATTATTTTCTAAAATTAACAAGGTAAGTTTAAAAAATTGTCTTTTATTTCAAATAAGATCTGTTTCTAAATGGCCTCAAAAATTTTAAATCCTGCTCACTTTGCCGAAATTATTAAATGTTACATTGTTGGAATTTTATTGGACCGATTGTTTCGACAGCCTGGGTAACTCGAGGTAGGAATAATCAGAAAATGAGATGTGACTTTAAACTTTATTTATTTTTGAAAATTGAGATAAATAAACTTGGTCATAATTTTCAAAGAGTTTTTACGTTTTATGAAAAAAATTTTTTATGATAACCCATGAGTTATAAATTTTAAAAATGTTAATTTTTGAAACTTATAACCAAGTTTTTTATTTCTCAATATGGGCCATATTAAATCAAAAGAGAGAATCCCCCCAATAGGGCATGGGGGGGGGGCTGATTTATAAATTTTTTTGAAAATCACCCTATATCATCTAATTTTCAAATTTTGTTTCTCTCAATACACTAAATATTTTCGATTGGAGATACTTGTTTTAAGGTAAGGTTTAATGGCACTGCAGAATTAAAAAAATGTGTATAAAAAAATAATACTATCACTATTTTGATAAAAATTCCCTGAAAAAAAAAATGATAATAAAATTCCTTTCTTAAAAAAAAAAACTAATTCTTTTTTCATCTTCAGAATTCATTTTATATGCTTTGAACCACTTTTTAATTTTTTTTTTCTCCAACTGGTCCTTCGAGTTTCCAACTCTGAAATTCTTTCTCAACTTGAAAATTTTAATAGATATGCGCCTGTGTATGTGTGACGTCACACACACACAACTAATTCGTTTCGCCAATGGATTTTTATAGTCATTTTTTTTCCCAAAGAATCAGATTTATTAGTCACGTTTATCACATAATATACAGGGTGGAAAAAAAATATTAACAAAAATATAATTTCAATAACAACTTTTATTAATATGTCTTTGTAATTAATAATATTTGAAAAAATATTTAATTTTTTTTTTTATTTACCTGTTGAAGGAATACGAATAATTTTATTTGTTTTAGATAATCGTCATTTTAGATCATAAATTCTTAAGATCAGATAAAAATTAATGGCGATTGCATGTCTTGTGTTTTATTTTTCTAAGCCACATAATATTTTAAAATTTTCCAGGATCTCAATTTTTTGAATGAATGTTTTAAAAAAAACAAATCTGGAGAATAGATCAATTAGTTAATTAATTAAAATAACTTTATTAAAATATTTTAATTAATATTTTCGAACTCTTTAATTTTATTTGAAATTTAAAAAAATCCAGCACTCAAATTAATTAATTAAAAAAAAAAAAAAAAAAAAAAAATTAAAATGTGAAATAAAAACATGATTAAGATATGGAATGCCAAATATCAATTTGAGGAATAAATAAAAATGCTAATTTTTTGAAAATTATTATTTTATTAGCAGGAAATCTGGAAAATAGGCAACCAAACTAACTCGTAATAATTGCAAACGGCGCTTTAGATCTTCAGTATTTTCCTTTATCTTAGCATATATACCAGTAAATATATAGATTGAGAGAGTGTGGAAGTAATAAATTCATTTAAAAATTTGATGCCGAGATTTTGATGGAAATACACGTTTTGAGAACCCCAGAGTCTAAAAAAGCTGCCTTGAATTAAAATAAATTTTGCCAAAAACTAAATATAGGCATATATATGTTGAGAAATTTAACAACTAAATTCTATGTTTGGCTGTTTCAATTTTGAATATATGTTGGGACAAAAAATTTGGTGTGAGAAGCACAGACACAACTTGTAAGTGGAAAAGATAAAATTAAAATTAATATCAATATTGATTATCTTAATGTCAAAGAAAGGATTCGGGAAATGAATATTTATTTAAATCATTTGGATACCAAATGGTATAAATAAATGTGCCTGGGCCCCCTAATATATCGTATTTAAATAATGAGTATCGTTAAGTCTACCAGGTATATGGCCTAAGATACCAAAAACGCTTAAAAACAAATTAACAAAAGTTGTAGCGTAAAAATATTTTTGTAAGTTATTTGAATTTGGTTATAGAGGATATATATGTCGTAGACAGATCGTGAAATTAGACAGTTCATGAACTGTCTAGACATTTCATGAACTGCAGCCAGATCGTGTAATGGTCAAACAGTTCATGATCTGGCTAAAAATTTTAGACAGTTCATGAAATGCAATTGGGCCTTAGACAGATCGTGTAATGCTCGAGAATTACATGAAATGTCTAAATTTTTTAGGCAGTTCATGAACTGCCTAACAGCAGTTTTGCCGATCGTGTACTGTTTGTAAAGCAAATAAAGATCTCGAAAAAAGTCAATTTTTTTCAATAATATTATTATTATCGATTACTAAATTTTCCAAATCTTCCTCACTTTGTAAATCTTGAGTTAAGGTGCGCTCGGGGTTCTAATTTTGGGAGATTCCAGCGGCCACAAATTTGAAGCTATCTACCTCAATTTTTTAAGGTTTTTCGGACATTCTTATTAATTGAATTCTACCTCAATTTTTTTTTAAATTAAAGCTATTTAAAATGTCTACAACTTTTAGAAGCCCTTTTTTTGATTTTCGAAAAAATAAAATTTTTTTTTAGATTTATTGCATTAAATTACAAACAGTACACGATCGGCAAAACTGCTGTTAGGCAGTTCATGAACTGCCTAAAAAATTTAGGCATTTCATGTAATTCTCGAGCATTACACGATCTGTCTAAGGCCCAATTGCATTTCATGAACTGTCTAAAATATTTAGCCAGATCATGTAACTGTTTGACCATTACACGATCTGGCTGCACTTCATGAAATGTCTAGACAGTTCATGAACTGTCTAATTTCACGATCTGTCTACGACATATATACCAGGTATATGGGTCTATTGAAGAATAATATATAATTGGTTTTTTTTTTTTTTTTTTTTGTATATAAGCTTAGGCTACATATTTTTTTTAGCAAAATAATAATTTTAAAATTAAATTCTTCCAAATATCTAAAGTAATAGCAGAGAGACATAATAAAGCCTTAAGACAGTCGAACTGTTGCAGACATGCATATATTTTACTCATAAAAAAAAAACTCTCGCTGACCTTGGATGAATATATTATTTTGCGCTGTCCCTTATATTATTATATATTGAGAATAATTTTTTTCTTATTGACTGGCTGTGATGATGGGTACAAAAAAAGGTTAAAAGAGTCGTTCAATATTACTAAATAAGATAAATTTAGTTTCACCCATAAATTGTAATAAATAAACCACAATAATATAAAAAATAACTTAGGTTAATAAATTCTGTTAAAAAGAAAAAAAAATGGTGTTATGGGTCATCAATACAGAGATTTTTTTTTATATATACGATTCAATTTATTTGAAATTATGGAAGGAATTTAGAAAACACAAATTTGCTAGATGGGATGGATGTTTTGTTTCTGCAAAGTAGAAAGGCAGCCCAGATGTCAAAATCACTTTAATTGTTTAAGAAATCTTTTAGAGCAAACCACATATGCTGAATTATTAGGCAGATTCAACAACTGTGGAGTACCTAATTAATTAATGGCACGGTATAGCTCCTCCGAAGCAGACCATGTACTTTTATTTCATATTTCATTTTGAGCTCAAACTTTTATTATCATAGGCCTATTATATTTTGGTAATAATTTTTCCTAATCAATGAAGTACATTGCCCTCGGGCTTGGCCTAGTTGGTAGCGCGCCTGCCTTGTATACCAAGGGTCGAGGGTTCGGATCTCAAGCAGTCCGATG
>JAKCPI010004004.1:0-16215 GCA_023213315.1 Euborellia annulipes
TAGATTAATATAAACTCTTGATATTTATTTTATGCTTTTTTTGTTGATCCGAAAACTGTTTTTGATTCAGTTGACACACACACCCACACTATCTCACACATTCACTAGTGGCCCTTGGGCGTTTCCGCCTATCTCCACTGATACAGTTGACAGAAGAATATCACTTAGCGAGCACCTCTCATAATGAGTAATTCGCATAAGGAGCAAAACAAATTGTTCAAGAACGAAGGACTTTTCGCATAACGAGAAGTTCCGGATTGTGCGCATGTTGCATCAGTCTGTGTCATGGGGGGGGGGATACCTCTATGGAGAGAATGTTTTTGTTTCGCATAACGAGTGTTTTGCTTTACGAGTATGATTCTAGAACGAATTATGCTCTTTAAGCGAGGTTCCACTGTAATTGAAAAATGTGGAAAATAGGAGATTCTGAAAATGATAAGGAATATTTCTAAAGAACTAGTCGGAAGACCCCCTTCAGCGGGATCTATTATAAATATATTTGAATAAGATATACATATTTCCATGGGACGTTTGACCCACCAAAAAAAAAAAAAATAGAAATTGTTAAATACAAGGATTTCCCAAGTTAATAATTTACGACGATGTTTGTAAGCTACTGTTTAAATTTTTAAAATTTTTATATCATTTTGGAAAACAAGACGGACTAAAAGAGAATACCACCATCGACTTTATTATGTTTTATAAGACTTTTTTTTTTTTAAATAAAACTTGCGAAGGTTAAATTAATTACCATTTTTATATTCAAGAGTTTTTTTTTTTGGTAAGTTTTATGTTGGAAAAAGGGATCCATTTAAATAAGGATGAAAAAAATTATATTAATTTTTAATTTAAAAATATATTATTAGAGTTGGTTGAAATAAAACGTTTGTAATGTTTTATTAAAATTAATCTCGCTGACGTTTAGGGGTCTAGGCAACACCTTCTTCAGGATAAAAAATGTCAATTTAAATTGTATTTAATTCATTCTTAAAAACCAAAAAAATATTAAATTTAAGGAGAAAAAATTAAAAAAGAGAAATTTTTTTTTTTGCCGGGGGCGAAAATATTTTAGGACAAATATTAAAGTTATTAAATTTGAACAATCGACCGTAGGCTTTCGTTGAAACATTATGAAATATAAAAAAGAACAAATAATAATTAAAAACACTCGGTTATGTTTTAAAATAATTTATTAAATAATAACATTTGATGCGCATTTCGAGATTTAGGACACACCGAAACGTCTCCGGAAAATTGTTATAGCATTCAGGATATTTTATTTTTGGCTGCCTCTGCCCTTTCTCTCAACGTTTATTCATTTTAATAATGAATTATTAAAATAGAAAATATATCTCTATATAAGTTATATCTATTCTCAAAGAACAAAGAGATTATTATATCATTCCTCATTGCAAGCGAAGTAAGAACGAGGTGTGTGCAAAAAGAAACAGAACTTTTGTTGTATCAGCTTTATTACTTATTGTACTCCATTTTAAGCACTGTCCCCTTCAAAATAGTCCCCTCTACAGGCAATATACCGTTCCTATCGTTTCTTCCATTTTTGGAAAGCCTCCTGAAACACATTTTGTGAAACGGCTCGCAGGCTTCTCGGCGCATTGTCCTATATATCGCCTCTATGGTTTGGAAACGACGCCCTTTCTGTTTGGGAAACAAGAAAAAAGTCTGCGGGGGGGGGAGAATACAGGAATGGTGCACAACCTGGAATGTGGTGTTTTACTAGATAGCTGCCGACAAGGAGTGACGCGTGAGCTGGCGCATTGTCGTGATGCAACATCCAACACTGGTATTCCCACAAGGCCTCTTTCTGCGCACAGCTTTTTCCTGTTTCCCAAACTGAAAAACACGTTGAAAGGGCGTCTTTTTCAAACGATAAAGGAGTTAGAGGACAATGCTTCTAGAAGCTTGCGAGCCATCCCACAAAATGTGTTACAGTAGGCGTTCCAAAAATGGATGAAAGGATCAGAACGGTATATTGCCAGTAGAGCAGACTATTTTGAAGGGAAAAGTGCTTAAAATGGTGTACAACAAGCAATAAAGAAGATACAGCAAAAGTTCGGTTTCTTTTTGTACACACCTCGTTCTTACTTCGCTTCCAATGAGGAATAATATAATAATCTTTTTGTTCTTTGAGAATATATTTATACATAGATAGATAGGTATACTTTTCTACATGGTTTTGTTTCTTCTTGTTACAGGTTCTTTATAACGGCTCATTACCTGGTTAGCTTCTTGTAAATTGGTCAGTGCTATAGGCTGAGTAGCCTGTTCGATTCACAACAAAGAAGAGGTTCCTGTGTTCGTCGTTTCATTCATTTGGTAAGTAGCCTAACTCATGAAATTTTTACAATTCTAATTCATTTTTAATGAACAGCACACAACTATCTCTTATCTTCCGTAATTGAAAGTTGTGTTATGTCACACCAGATTTTTTGTGTCGAGATACATTTTGTTTCCGACAGTACGATACATTTGAATTCAAGATATAAAATTTATAAACAGAGAAATATTTATATTTTTTTACCATGGCAACCATTTCTCCTATCTTTCCTATGAAACACAAGACTAAAGTAAAGAGGTATAATTATTTTGAACGGTTAGAAAGAATGATTCTTCAGCAAACGATTTCACCATGTATTTTCTTCCTATTATTTTATTTTACCGCTTGAAAGCGCCCGGTTTAAACCATTGTAGATTCCGAACGGCTAATCAGATCAGACTAAATTTGATGTCAATTTGTGTAGAAAGAAAAATTCTAATTGACTATATAAAAAAATTAATAAATTTTTTTCAAAAATCCTTATTAAAAAAAAAATTATATAATTAAAATAATACAAAAAGAAAAGGCAATGTATTTTCATTTGCAAGTGACATATACATTCAAACAACATATGCAAACACCTGTTTTCCAAAATATCTAAATCAGCATTATAATTAAAAAAAAAGGGATTTTACTAAAAAAATCAGTATTAATTCAATATTAATAATTATTGGCAACAAAGTAAAAAAATCGTTCGAAATCAGGCAATAGACGTTGTCACGTTAGACATGTAGACGACACAGTCAACATGTCGAGTTTTTTTACTAAATGATACACGGGAAACAGTTCTCTACACGATTGTATCCCTGTTTAAACTTAACTTTCGATAGATCTCCAATTTCGTGACTTCGCTTCAAAATTGTAGGCAAAACGGAAAATTAGCAAACAAACATTATTCCTATATAAATTCATAATAATATTAATAACAGTTCCATTAATTCCATCCCAATAAATGCTATATTTCTACTAAGTGTATTGATTATTTTTATTTGTATTGACTACCGATTACCGATAAATAATTCTCTTTAATGATCTATTAGGGATATTTGATAAACGTTTGTAATAGGCCTATAGGCCTACTCATTTGATTGAAATATCTTCTTTCTATAACAAAATATTTAATTAAGTGACACCTAATCTCTCTAAATTATCAGGATATCTATACAAACTAATAGACATACCAGGTATGCCATCAGCATTAGTAGGAAATTGACATGTTCCATTTATCAACTATTACAAGGGTCAATTAGATAGGGTATATAAGGCCTAAGTACGACTTACATCTAGGGGCGTAGCTAAGGTGGGGGTAGCCTTCCCTAACTTGGATCGAGTTGGCAAAATCAAGGACCATTGGCAAAATAAGTTTTTAATTAAAAATTAAATATTCTAAAATCTTTATTATTATTTTTTTTTTTTATTTGCATTTCATTTTTATGTATATTCTCATCAAATTTTTATTTTCATTTTTCCACATGATACAATCTACCATGGCGAAAATTATGTTTTGCACCCTGGGCTTTTTGAAAGGCGCCTGTTAGTTAGGCAGCCCAATTGACTCACTTTTTTGAAAGAAACCAGATCGATGAAATTTAGTATTTAATTCTTACACTAAAATTGTAGATCTATGTCAACTTTTGCAGTAAATTCTTCAACCGGAAATAGTACTTTCCCTAAGATCAGGGCGGCAGACAGAGGGGGCCAGGGGGGGGGGCTATATCCGCGGAGCCCGGGCCCTTTGCGCTCCAACCTTTAAATTATAATAAAAAAAGAATTCTCATTGTTAAAATTCCAATTAAAAAAATTAAAACAAAAATATTTCGAAATTTTTCTTGAGAGGGCCCTGAGGGTGTCCAATACCTTTTCTCTCGATGATACAGGCTTAATGAACTCCGAATGAAGTAATTTTTGCGAAAGTGTTTAATAATTAAAGTAAGAAAATTATAATGTATAATTTAAAAAAAATCGAAAAATAAGGGACATCCTAAAATACCTTAAATGTATTGTATACCTATAACTAACTCTGGGAACATAAACAATATTGATAGACTGAGGATGGGGCAGTAAATTTGACGCGAAACGTTTTGATAAAATGTCAAAAAATCGGAGACTTATTTTTAGCTGCTTCGAAGGAGCACTAATGTTTTATTGATGTTTGATTTTCGCAAAAATGATCATAGCGATTTTTGTTAAATTGGCTGTACCAGGTATATAGAATAGAAGGAATATAAAAACAAATTTTAAACCACAACGAGCCTTGATTCGGGTACTATTTTGTAATTTTTGTTAGTGTTCAGCGAGTTTGAAAAGATTGGGAACCAATGTTAAAGCTAATAACTCAATAAATTGATTAAGATAATCCAATTTGCCAATTTTTTTTATATCAAAACGCATTTTTAAAGTAATTATTGATTCGAAATCTAAATAAATTTCAATCAAATGAAAAAAGTTGAAATTTAGGAGATTTTGTTGGTTGACAGAAAAATCGGTTTATTTAAAAAAATGGATTTAATCAGTTTCTCTCCCCACTATTTCCACCCCTATGGATTCGTCAGGATCCAATTATAGTCTTTAAACATTCATTTTTAAAAGGGGGTTGGAATTCCTCCCTCTCTACTTTAAGCCTCTCTTTTCCATTCTTTTTACTCTACGAAATGTTTTAAATTTTATAGACTGAGCCAAACAAATTAATATAACTTGTACAACTTGTGATAAATATTTCTGCTATGTAGGTATACAAGTGGCTTCACCGCGCCCTTCTCAACTTGGCCCTGGCGGGCGGCGTCTCGGGACGTGTCTCTAGTTTTTCCCTAATTTTGAAGTTTTTTTCACAATTGAAAAAGCTCTAAAATTTGAGCATTAAGAAAAATATTTATGGTGTAAAATAATAAATATTTCTAGGAAATTTGATAGGTTATTTAAATTTAAAATAAAAAAATTTTACCCTTCAAATTTTTTGCTATCTACATGGTATTTGAATAAGATATTAATTAGGTAGTATTTAATGTATCTCGATTCTTACTTGACTAGTCATAGATAACTTATATTTAACTTGGTTGCGAGTATGCATTTTTGTTGGTCCCATGGCCCTTGGGAATCGAACCCAGGATCTCCAGCCTTTCCGGGACATCGGTGTGCTATCCATTGCATCAGGCCACCGGGGCCTCGACCTACACCAACAAAAACTCACTTCCCTTTATTGAATTAAAATGGAAAAGTGTTCATTTTTTCAAAATTTTGAGAAGACCTCAAATTAAATTGATAAATATATATTATATATATATCGTGTATGTAAGCCACGAAGAAAATTCATACAATTTAATATTTATTAATTCAAATAACCGACAAAAGTTAGGAAGGAGGGGGGAAAGGGCGAAGCCGCGCCTTTTACAACTTATATATAATTGTAATAAGGTAACAAAATGTGATTAATTGAATATAATTGCCCAGACAAAATGATTTTAAAAAATTAGGCAATAATGTTTAATGTCAAAACAGTCGCGTCATTTCAACTTTTTCTTGGGGGGGGGAAAATTTTTTTGGGGGGGGAATAAATGGGAAATTAAATTTAAAAAAAAAATTTTTTTTTTAATTTTTTTTTTTTTTTTTTTTTTTTTTTTTGTGTATTTTTTTTTGGGTATTTTTTTTTAAAAAAAAAAAAAATTTTTAAAAAAAGGGGGGGGGGGGGGCCCCCCCTCATAAATTAGTTTAAATTTAATTTGGGCAATTTCTCATTGGTTAAAAATATTTTCAACGCAATTTATTATATTATTTTAATAAAGAATTGTTAATGACGTTTACAAGATACTCGAAAATTGAGATTACGTATTTTGGGCAAACGACCATCGGTACGAATATTGAGAATTTAGCAACTAATTAATTTTGCTGCTGCTGCTTACTGCCAACATTTGCTTAGCGTGCCTTATTTACCTTCCAGCCAGCGACACTTTCCTTACAAATTTAACCAATTATCACAATTATTAATGATCGAGTTCAAAACAATTTTTTTTCTTACTTTATTTTATTTATTAAAATCAATATTTATAATACTCACCTGCTTTTTTACTTTCTCTTACCATGTATATATGTAATATATATATAGAGAGAAAGTATTGCGATCATGTCAAAAATTCGATGTCGAGATTTTGATGGATATACATGTTTTGAGGTCCCCTGAGTCCAAAAAAGTGGGTCCCGCAAATTGGTCTGTGTGTGTGTGTGTACGTATGTGTGTCTGTGTGTGTGTGTGTATGTGTGTGTGGACAGATTTTTAGCATGAAGGAGTTGAGCTAGCGGATTGAAATTTTATATTTAACTTAGGTACCTATGAAGAATCTCAAAATAAGCTTTTGAACTAAATCGGCCAAAAAGTACTAGTACTTTACTGATGTACTTTTTCAGTTTTTTTTCGATTTTCTCAAAATTCCCTCCAAGGATTTTTTTTAAATTCATAAATGAACTATTTTTTAGATGCTCTTTAAAATGTATATTCTCATTTTGCCGTTGAAATCTTCTGAAGACCACTTTACTCTTGTTCTTCATAGGAAAGATAGAAATGGTTGCCATGGTAACGGAATTTAAATCTTTTTCTTTTTATTAGATTAAAAATCAATTATTATTTAAATTCCCATTTTTTACTTTCTCTTAGCCTATATATGAAATATATAGGAGAGAAAGTATTGCGATCATGTCAAAAATTCGATGTCGAGATTTTGATGGATATACATGTTTTGAGGTCCCCTGAGTCCAAAAAAGTGGGTCCCGCAAATTGGTCTGTGTGTGTGTGTGTGTGTGTGTGTGTGCGTGCGTGCGTGTGTCTGTATGTGTGGACAGATTTTTAGCATGAAGGAATTGAGCTACCGGATTGAAATTTTATATTTAACTTAGGTACCTTCCCACACGCTCAAAATAAGCTTTTGAACAAAATCGGCCAAAAAGTACTAGTACTTTACTGATGTACTTTTTCAGTTTTTTTCGATTTTCTCAAAATTCCCTCCAAGGATTTTTTTTTAAATTCATAAATGAACTATTTTTTAGATGCTCTTTAAAATGTATATTCTCATTTTGCCGTTGAAATCTTCTGAAGACCACTTTACTCTTGTTCTTCATAGGAAAGATAGAAATGGTTGCCATGGTAACGGAATTTAAATCTTTTTCTTTTTATTAGATTAAAAATCAATTATTATTTAAATTCCCATTTTTTTAAATTTATTTGTGTCTTTAATTGTTTCAAAGAAAACATATATGTCTCTCTCTCACTTGCAAACATTATCGTCTCTCTCTACTCTTTTTAAATTCCCTTTCCACCTTATCTTCGCATAGGAACAATGTTAATTTCCTATAGGGATTTGTATGTTAATTTCGATTCAAAAGGGGGTCCCCTTTAGAACTTTTAGGCATTTAAAATTTTTTTTTCCAATTCTTATGAAAATATTGTATTTATTTACGATTCTATATTGTGTATAAAATGTCCAAATATGAGATTAAAATTTTTAAAAATAACCATAGTTTATTTGAAGCAGTCAACATTTAAAATGCAAGTTTGAAACTAAGATGCTATCGGAAACTAAATATATCTCGACACAAAAAATCTGGTGTGAACAGCACAGTGCACAACTTTCTCTTACCGAAGGGTAAGAGAAAGTTGTGTGCTGTGCGCCAGTCACACCAGATTTTTTTTAAATTTATTTGTGTCTTTAATTGTTTCAAAGAAAACATATATGTCTCTCTCTCACTTGCAAACATTATCGTCTCTCTCTACTCTTTTTAAATTCTCTTTCCACCTTATCTTCGCATAGGAACAATGTTAATTTCCTATAGAGATTTGTATGTTAATTTCGATTCAAAAGGGGGTCCCCTTTAGAACTTTTTAGGCATTTAAAATTTTTTTTTCCAATTCTTATGAAATTTTGTATTTATTTACGATTCTATATTGTGTATAAAATGTCCAAATATGAGATTAAAATTTTGAAAAATAACCATAGTTTATTTGAAGCAGTCAACATTTAAAATGCAAGTTTGAAACTAAGGTGCTATCGGAAACTAAATATATCTCGACACAAAAAATCTGGTGTGACCAGCACAGTGCTCAACTTTCTCTTACCGAAGGGTAAGAGAAAGTTGTGTGCTGTGCGCCAGTCACACCAGATTTTTTTCTATCCAAACAATATGCTATTTTAATTAAAAACAACAGCGAATGTGATGTTCTAATTTTATTAAATATAAAATGTTTGTGTCACTCATTCTCCAGACAGTATCAAATGTCCAATTAGAAATTTACGATTTCTTTCAAAATTTGTTCTATTAAATATAAATTATTTGAATAAGTAAATAAAACATTTGTATATAATTAATGGAAAAACTGTGACTGTAGGCTTAAAGGTGATGTAGTTCAAAGACTTGGGCAGCCGAATTTTTATTTAATTAAATTAACGCCCACACGCCTGATGCTTTGATTCTAGACAACGACGGATCCAGAGGAGTTTTTCGGGGTGGGGGGGGGATCATTACCTCCTTTACCCCCTCCCCCTTGTATCCGCCCTTGGCTCTAGATCTAGGCCATCTTCAGAGCTGCATACTTTTGTTAACAAATAAAAGAACAATGTACACATTAATGGAAGATGGCCGAAACGTAGCCGTGAGGGAGTTATTTTAAATAAATAGAAATTTGGCTAGACAATTCATGTTTTTCTTTTGACTCTATCACCATTTTTATTTTATTTATTTATTTTATGCATATATGTTATTAAGTATTAATAATGTTTAAAATCATATGATCAAAATTTATTAACTCAAACAATTGAAAAAAGTCGGTTTCGTCGGGAATCGAATCACGGATCTCCCAATTTATACTTGGCATGCCCTACTACTACAGTAGACCATAACCAGAAATGGACCTCGATCTGAAAAAAAAAATTTCTCCCGATGTCGAAAATTAGCAATTTATTAAACCCAAATAGTCGAGTGCGGTGCCGTGGTTTAGTGGTGGAGCATGCCTTATACAAATTGGTTAAAGCGTAGCCCGACTCCCGGCGGTACCAACTTTTTTCGGATGTTTATATTATTGTAAATATGGCTACTAGTTTATCTTCTTGTGCCTAAATAATATTAATACTTGGATTGGGATCTTATATATTCGGGATGTGTCTCAAGCCGGTCTGATGTTAAAATAATTCGATGAGTATGCTGGTAACCAAATTCCTAGTTTCCGTAATAATGAAATATTCATTCAAGGAAAAATCAAACAAAAATAAAATATATAAAAAAAGTCGATAAATGAAAAAGTGAATCGCAATTTATAAAGAAAATGAAAATTGTGATTGAAAAAGTTTAAAGTAATAGACCGCAATCAATAAATTGTAAATGAAATTAAAATTGTAATCAGGCTCGTATTTATGTTTGTTTAGGATTTGTAGAGGGTCTTGGGAATTGGCAAATGTTAAAGCAGAAATGCGAAATTTGCTCAAAAGTCCTTCCATCCCCCCCCCCCCCCGTTGAATGCTTACCTAATTAAATTTATTTTTCCAAAATGTTATTCTAATTATAAAATAAGAAAACTATTAAGTAATTAAAAAAAGTAAAATTATTTAATATATGTAAGGTTTCACTAAGTTATAAATAAAAGAAATATTGAATTCCTCCCCCCACTCCTATCTAAGCCTGCCTGGTAGCATCTATTCTCTTTTATTCGCTCAGTCACATGTACTCCTGAAGATGGGTTAATAGCCCGAAATATATCGATTTAGAAATTCAATATTTCTTTCATTTATAACTTAGTGAAACCTCACATATACTTAATAATTTTATTTATAAAGATGTTTCACGTAAAACCTACACCAATTTCCCTCCAAACTATAAAACAGGAAATTGTGTTATAGTTCGGCAGCGGTTTTAGTCTTCAAGAGCTTTGTTTCTAATAGGGATCCCATGCAGAGATTTCTTCTCTGGAGGATTACATCTTGATGATTAGGATAGAGGAAAATCAGAGATTTAGTGTTTACTGACATTGATGTACAAGAGAGGTTGGGAGATGTGTTGATTCTCGGGCTTTGTTCTCTTTTGCCTCATTATTCTTACACCTAGCACAAATATTCTCATCAACTCTATTCCCGAAAAACTCATCTTTCTTGTCATATAATCTAAACTAGCTAATATCAGCTCCAAAAACCCAAATTCCATTCCTTACAAAAAAAATCTCCCATTTAATGAAACGGAAATTACGATCTTTATAAATAGACAGGAAGAATCTCCAATAACTTAAAAAACATAACACAAAAAATAACAGGACCAAAAAAACACAAGAAAATTTAAAAAAAAAGAAAAATCACAAAAGAACTAAACACAAATCAATATTAGAATAGAAGAAGAATAAAGAAATTTTTAATAGTTTATTAAAGCTTTTGTGGTTTGAATTATTATTATTAGGTGAATTTTTAATTATAGACCACATTTTGTTATTAATTATTTATTAAAAATGTGGAATTAATTAATTAATATCTAATTAATTATTTATTTATAAATATTGTACAACGTTTCAACTCCTTATTTTGCAGCCGTTATCAAGTACTGTTCATATGAGTCGGAACAAGTGCACAGTAGGGGCCTACTTGATAACGGCTGCAGAAACGTTGTACAATATTTTTATTTTTAATAAATAATTAATAACAAAATGTGGTCTATAATTAAAAATTCACCTAATAATAAATTTTTAATAGGTTCTTGAGGATTCTTGTTCTCTTTATTGGCAAAAAAAAGTTACAAAAAATCACTTTACTAGTGTTTCATATACATACATACGGGTACATTCTAATCTACATTCAAATATTTATATTCACTTATACTATAATTAAAAATTGTGGAAAAATCAGATTTTACTCAATTTTTACTTTCTCTTACGTAATTATGTAAATATAGAACGTATTATCAAAAATGTCGAGATTTTTATGGATTACATGTTTGAAGTCCCCTGAGTCCTGTGGGTCTGTTTGTGTGTAACGATTTTAAACATGAAGGAATTGAGCTACGCATGAATTATAAAGTTAGAAACCCTCCCGGTCAGTCAAAATAATATTTTAACAAATCGGCCAAAAAGTAATAATAGGTTACTTTATTGGAGTATTTTTCAGTTTTTTTTTTTTCGATTTTTCTCGGTCCCCTTTGGAACTTGTTGGCCCAAAAAAAATTCCAATTTTTTTGAAATTTTGTATTTAGGATTTTCTATTGTGTATAAAATATCTAAATATGTGATAAAAATTTTGAAAAATAACCATAGTTTATTTACATTTAAAATACAATTGAAATACACCGAGTCTATGGAAATTGACTTTTTGCTTTTTTCTTATGAAACGCAAGTGGCTATAGTCCCCTTAGCCCCCCCCCCCCATCCCCTTAGGAACGCGCCTCTCTACAACATAAAATGGCCTAGGTGAGTTCAAAAATCAAATTCAAATAACTTTTCATTTTCAAACATTATTATCTTATTTTCTTGTTTATCTTTTCTAAAATCACAATGTGGCACTGATATAAATTCAAATAGACATAATAATCAGTATCTAAAAAAAAATGATATAAGATTTATGTTATAATAATAAAAAAAATCCAAAAGTCAAAAAGATTTTGTTGCAGAGGAAAATAAATGACTTTGTCTCGTTCATCAAAATAATATAAAAAATGTTTTTACTCTTATTTTTCTATCTGTAAGTTCTTTATAAGCTCTAAGTTGAAATATTTCATTTAGGAATAAAATAGCCATTTGGCACCAGTCAAGTGTTGGCCAACAATTTATTGAAACAGTTTTTAATAATATAATATTTTTGTTTATATTCTTTTTACACAAGCCAGCGGGGAACTTTATATTTTACTAGTTGTTTAATCCAAAAAAAAATTCATAGAATAATATAAATGCTCCTATCAACTTCTTAAAGGTTTTTATTTTCATTAATAAATATTACGTGGCTCTTATTAAGATTAATTATAGTAAGGAAGAGGTTAGCAGCCAAATGAAAAGAGCCTCTATTATTAAATAAACTCTTTATTCAGGACGTTTCAGCATAGAATTATGCTATCATTGCAGCAATTTTATGCCGAAACGTCCTGAATAAACAGTTTATTTAATAATAGAGGCTCTTTTCATTTGGCTGCAAATCTCTTCTTTGCTATAATTAGTTTTTAATTTCAAGTTAAAAGTTAAGAATCGATGCAGGGGGTCGAAAACATTCGTTGCGTTGAGCTATGACAGGTGGTTTTGCTACTCGGCCGGCTTGTTGGCGGATGTTAGGTCAGGTGTAAATAATGAAATTATTTTTAAGAGGTAAACCTATTTAATTTAATTTTTAGATTTATTTTAATTACTTTATTTTTTAAGTTTCTATATAATATCGAGCTGCCACTGATTATTACATATTTTCTCAACTCACCTATCTTTTGTCAGCTATTTGAATTAATAAATATTTTTATTAATTTTCTTCATGGTTGCTCAGGGACATCTTGTGGGTACGTGGGTGGCGACCACGAGCTGCCGAGCTGGGACAGGCAATCCTTCAGTTCTTTGTATATCTGTATTTTCCGTCCTCTTTTCAGCAGGCGTCGGACCATGCGACGGGCCGGCCTGTCCTATTTCTTCCGTTCACAAAAACGCATGATAGGGTTGGAGGGAAAAAGTGAGGTCTGCCGACCCCGCATTCCTGGAATAAGGCGAGGACAGAAGAAGAAGATTAATTTTCTTCACTTATAAGAATATTATATACATCACCATTATAATTATTACATTATAATTTCTTATTTAAAAAAAAGTTTGCCCCCCCCCCCACTCCCTCCAAGCAAAAATTCAGTTTGCACTGTTTGCAGTATTCTCAGACATGGTTTAGTACCAGTGCTGCCAACCAATATTTCCAAAAAAAGCCGGAGATTTTGGGAAAAAGCTGGAGAGCCGGAGTAAATTCGGATGTTGTTTAAAAAGCTGGAGGGTTGGCAGCATTGTTTAGTACACTATCAAATTCCTGAATGAAGAGGCAAATTTTTAACAAGGCTTTGTTTTTTGTTGGTGAGCCAAACGCCCAGGCGAAGCCGCGTCTTTTTCTTAAATTATATTTACATATGTAAGAGAAAGTAAAAATATCAATAAATACCAGAAATAATGAATTTTTGCAATTCTAAAAAAATGTTTTTTTAATAAGTTAATTAATAATAACAAAGAAAGATTTTAATTTTACAAGCTGTATATATATATATATATTTTTTTTATATATATACCCTAGTATTAGATCATTTTTATTAAATTAAATTTCCAATTACTATGTTAAAATGTGAAAAAAAAATTATTTTATTAAAGATGAAAGAGATTTTTTAACAGGAGGCCGAATTTTTCTCCGAAGTGAAGGTCATTGAAAGGAAAGAGAGGGCGGAAGAGAAAAAGTTTTACAAAAATCTTTGAAGAATTTGAAGGAGCTTTCTTTCTATTGGAATAAATAATATTCAAATGAAATCAATAAACAACTACTTATTGGATTGAATTGAATCCAAAGAATTTAATCTTTCAGGTTAGTAAGCATAGGCAATGCAATGTGAAAAACTCTGGTGGGAAAATAGATTTGAGTTTATTGCCCGGAAGACTATTCGAGGAGTATTGGGATGGATTGACGTAATAAATTTAACTGCAAATGATGGTGTTCTCAACTGACATTTGATTATTTTCGTTAAGCCTTTCTGGACGGGGGGATGTAATGCTCTTGTTTCTAACTCCATTAATTAGCGGTGTGCAGAGGCATCGCCACCACAGAGGAGGCAAAAAGTCATAAGCTCCTTAAAGTTGTAAGCCGTAAGCCTGATTCCTGCGAACCCTGCCACGGGATAAGAATTGCAAAAACAACCGGTGTGGTGATATTCCCATCCCAGGCGAGATCTTGGCCAGGGACCAGGAAACGAAAACATTAGCTGATGATTTCAACCCTCTTTCTCTCTTTCTTTCTCGCTTCGTTTTTTTCGTGCAGCAATAGTGTGAGAAATTCTTCCTTTCTGACACCGTTCGATACATACTGTATATATCGGTACATAATTCGTAAAAAAGAAAAAAATAACATTTGTACAATTTTTAAAACTAATTAATATTAATACATATTATCAGGGAAAGGAGTAATTTTACTTTCTCTTATCTTATATTTGAAATATATAGAGAGAGAAAGTATTGCGATCATATAAAAAATTCGATGTCGAGATTTTGAGGATATGTTTTGAGGTCCCCGAGTCCAAAAAAGTGGGTCCCGCAAATTGGTCTGTCTGCCTGTCCGTCTGTGTGTATGAAGGAATTGAGCTACCGGATTTTAATTTTATATTTAAGTTTAAGTTTAAGGTACTCAAAATAAGCTTATGAACAAAATCGGTCAAAAAGTACTAAGGCTTTAACCTATGTACTTTTTTCAGTTTTTTCTCTAAATTCGAGTGTGGAAATTCGAGTGTGATTTATAAATTTTTATATTTTTAATTAAACGCAAAAAACTCTGAACATGCTTGGGAATCAAAATTTCAAGAAATGTGAATCGTGCAATTTAACGCCAATGGATTATTTACAATACTTTCTCTTACCTCTATATATGTTGATATATATAGAGAGAAAGTATTGGATTCATGTCAAAAATTCGATTTCGAGATTTTGACGGATATACACGTTTTGAGGTCTCCTGAATCCAAAAAGTGGTTTTCGCGACATGGTCAGTGTGTGTGTGTTCGAATTTTAGCATGAAGGAATTGAGCTAAGAGGCTTAAATTTTATATTTAAGTTAGACAACCCCCTGGATCATGAAAATATGCTTTTGAACAAAATTGGCCAAAAAGTACTAGTACTTTACTGATGTACTTTTTCAGTTTTTTTTCGATTTTCTCAAAATTCGCTCTAACGATTTTGATTAAAATTCAAAAATCAATTATTTTTTAGATGCTTTTCAAAATGTATATTCACATTTTGCACTCAAAATTATTTGAAGGCCACTTTACTCTTGTATTTCATAGGAAAGATAGGAGAAATGGTTGCCATGGTAACAAAAAATAAATATTTTCCCATATTTATAAATTTTACAACTTGAATTATAATAAATGTATATCGGTGGAAACTAAATATATTTCTACACAAAAAATCTGATGTGACAAGCACAGAACACAACTTTCGATTACCTAAGGTAAGAGAAAGTTGTGTGCTGTGCGACCAGTCACACCACATTTTATATAATAAAATTCCTAATTAAAAATGATATAATTATAAATAATAATATTAGCATTAATTTTTATTAAATCTATTTTATAGTAAAAATAATATACGAATGAAATTAGTCACTATAAATGATTTGATTGTTGTTGGCGATCCGAGCGCCAATGACGTCATTCCTCCCGGCAAGTTGACCAGTCAGTCTAGAGAAGGTCGTCGAGTTTTGAACCACGCGATTTCGGGAGTGCCTAATGTATTGTGAATTTTTATTTTTAAAGTGCATAATTAGTGTTTAAGTTAGTGATTGATATCTCCGGGTGTGTTATGTGTTTAATAAGTGTTTGAAAATACCAAATGGAGATGTGTTTTGGGAAATATCAAATGGAATTGCGATCACAACGGTGAGTTGAGATTCTTTTATTTAAGCAAATGGTCAAAAAGATGGCGAGGTCTGTTTGATCGATATTCGATTTAATTTCATTTTTAGTAATATCTAAAGTTATTTAGGGACATTTGACTACATTTTTTTTATTTCTTAATATGTAATTGCTTGGTTTTGATAAGCCATTTATATTTATTTACAATCATTCTCTCTCACATACATATACTGATTTTCAGATTTCTTTATTCATTGAGATCCATCAATTTGGTCAATGAATATACGTAATACAAATACAAGACACAC